>OX637574.1:18348193-18592222 GCA_951800085.1 Comarum palustre
CACCCAAATACACCCAAATATACTAAATACACCCAAAATACATCCAAATTTACTAAATACACCCAAATATTCTAAATACACCCAAATACATCCAAATATACTAAATACACCCCAATACACCCAAATACATCTAAATACACCCAAATACATCTAAATACACCCAAATACACTCAAATACACCCAAATACACCCAAATTCACCCAAATACAACCAAATATACACCCAATTCAGTAAATACACCCAATATAATTCAACATTATCACAACATAATACAATTCAACATTATCACAATATAATTCAACACAATTCAATATAATGCAATATATTGAAAAAACAACCCAAATTTGTTCTATAATACAATATAAACATGAAATTGCATACCTAATTGGTTTGGGAGATGAGGGAGGCGGAGTGGAGGCCGGAAACCGTCGAAAATGGCGAAACAAAATCGAGAGGAGAGGGAGAAACCGTCCGGCCGAGAAGGAAAAGTGGAGAAAGTGGGGGTTCTGTCGCTGCAATCGAATATATAGGAATAACTATAGCCGACGAAATAAAAAATTCGTCGGCTATAGTTGGACTTTAGCCGACGAAATTACTACGAATGTTAGTAATTTCGTCGGCTAAAGTATATTTTATAATTATTTAGTAAGTTCATGCACAATTTATTTGTTTTATCTTGTGAAACGAAAAACCGACCGTCAGATATCATCATTATGTTGAAACATGTGTGAGGGTCAAATTTCAGCATCATCGGACACACGTAAGGGCTCGATCCGCACGGTCAATCCCGTTGGTCAAACCCCTAAACACAAACAAACGGTGATTTGGCCACCTAAAATACGTATTCTGTCCGGACCGTCAACTACAAATAGTTTCATATCGAGGAGACGCAACTAGCGGTATAAAATTTATAAGAAAAATAACCGTCGGAGATAGGGCGTCCTCTATGGCGAACGAATAGAAAAAATGCAATGACCGCCTGTATTGGCACCGAAACTTATCGGAATTACGTGAAATTTCAACCGTAGACATATTTCATCGTTCCGGTCATATCTTATCTCACGACTTTTTTTTGTTTGAAGCATCTACGTATAGTTTGTTTTTAAAACGGAACATTTACTTAACACTTAGTCAATTAGTTATACAACATTAGTAGGCATACTTTGATTGTGACAATCCATCTTGTGAAACGGAAAACCGACCGTCAGATATCATCATTATGTTGAAACACGTGTGAGGGTAAAATTTCAGCATCATCGGACACACGGTCGGGCTCGATCCGCACGGTCAATCCCGTTGGTCAAACCCCTAAACACAAACAAACGGTGATTTGGCCACCTAAAATACGTATTCTGTCCGGACCGTCAACTACAAATAGTTTCATATCGAGGAGACGCAGCTAGCGGTATAAAATTATTATTTTATTCATTTCACTTTAGCCGACGAAATATTAGGGTATTCGTCGGCTATACTTTAGGGTTTAGGGGTTAGGGGTTAGGGTTTAGGGTATAGCCGACGAAATATTAGGGTATTCGTCGGCTAAGATACTTTTAGCCGACGAAATATAACATATTTCGTCGGCTAAAACTGTCAAATAGATAAAAAAAACAGTTGGTTTAACCGTACCCATAACAATTTCCTGCATATATAACCAACATTAAGATACATTATGAATTGTAGAGCTTGTACCATATAAAAACACATCAAATTGTAGTACAAATTCAAATAACTAAGAAGGCTCGTAATCAGAATCATCCGATGAGTCTTCTTCGGTGTCAGAATTAATTTCCGTAATCTATGCATTTCTACATCACAAGAGTCGACGTCTGTTTCTTGATTTGGATCCACATCAATAAGGCGAGCGTCTAAATCACGAATTCGAACCGAACGACCCGGTTTAAAATTATTAAGGCGAATTGTATAGGAGTCAGGAATATCTATTGCACTGTGTTCTTGATACGCAATATTTTCTTCCTCGTCTTCGGCTCTCCAAGTGTAGCCGCCCGGTAAATGTTTCGAGGGTGCACAAGATTGACTACTTTCCACGCGTCACCCTTAACAAGGTCATCAAGATAAAACACTTGTTTCACCGATGTCGCAAAAACAAAGGGGTCATCTTCGTAACAGCTTGTGCCAGTGTTCACCGATAAAATCCCGTACTGATCAATCTTCATGCTCTGCGAGCTTCTAGTATCATACCATCTACACTTGAACAGGTGCACGGTCATGCTTGCCCATAAACGAGTTCCACCACTGAATCAAGAACACCATAATAATCAACTCCATTCCGGCCACCATGCGCCATAACCCCAGAATTCTGTGTTCTTCGTCTGTTGTCTCTCATTTCACATATAAATTGCACGCCATTGACCTTGCACATCGGGTAAACTCTTGACATTATCGGCTTCATAGCTAGAAGTCTTAGTTCGTGAGACCAATTTGGGTGACCATCAAATTGAATATGGTTCATCTGCAACCAAAGATTCAATGTATTATAAATATGAATAATTATGCAATCAAGGAGACTTGCAACATACAAAATTGGAGAATTACATACCCAATCGCCAAAATAGTTCGCGAACTCCTTGTTGTGGTAGTCGAGATCACCTTGAATGTCTGGACAGTGTAGATGGATGTCTTTCCAGTATTCAACTTCTTGACAGTTAATCAATACCCACCAATGGGCTATGACGAGCTCATGGGGTTGCAACTTGTAGGACTCTGGTAAAATTCCATAAACTTCAACATCATTTGAGACTATGGAAAGGTTAAACTTCGGTTCATCAACCGGCATGGTTTGTGGAGTTTCCTTCAATGCTCCTAGATACAACTTCATGTAGGAGACGCACTCGTGCGCAATATATGGTTCTGCTATACATCCTTCAGGCGCGGATTTGTTAGCCACATAAGCTTTGTAGTCTCCAAGTTGTCTGTAAATAAATAAATTTGTTGTCATATGTTACGATTATACAATGAACATGTACAATAAAAACATTAGGTGTAAAAAACATACCTTTCCATAGGATACATCCAAGTATAGTGTACTGGACCGGTAAGCAACAATTGCTCGGGAAGATGGATCATCAGGTGCGGCATGATGTCAAAAAAATTTGGAGGAAATATTCTCTCAAATTTACACATGATATAAATAATGTCCTGTTGCATTTCCCGGAGATCAGATTTTGTCACTTCCCTTGTGCATAACTTCTGAAAGAATCTTGACAACGCTACTAACGGCTCCACCACCTGACGGGAAGGAAGGGTCGAATGAAAATAGGGAAGAGACGTTGTAGCAGAATATGACAGTCATGACTCTTTAACCCGTACATTTTATTGTCCCGAATGTTTACACACCGGGCTATATTTCCTGCGTAGCCTGAAGGATACTTCACAGAACTCAACCACCTGAAAATTACGTTCTTCTGTTCAGGCTTCATGGTGTACGGAGCTTGAGGCATTTTTTTCTTCCCTTCTTTCAACCACAAATGTCTTCGTATCTCCATTTTTTTAAGATCAATGCGTGCCTTCGGACCGTCTTTCGTCTTTCCCTCCAAGTTCAGCACGGTTCCCACCACACTGTCACACACATTCTTTTCTATGTGCATCACATCTAGGTAGTGCCTGATCAACAACTTACTCCAGTATGGGAGTTCCCAGAATATCCTCTTATGTGTCCAAAATTTATACCTGTCGGGTCTGTCAGGTATTGCCGCCACTATATTGGGATGATTGCTGAGCTGCCCAAAATCATACTCATTAAGCACTGCTAAAATTTCTTCCCCTGTCCATCTTCTAGGAGGCACACCAAGTTCTACAGTCCCATCAAATGCCTTGTCATCGAACCGCCATTCGTGATCATACGGAAGGAGAGTACGGTGACCCAATCTACATATCTTGTTGCAATGACTACTGCTCCCCTCATCGCTTAGGCACTCTGGACAAGCCTTGTATCCCCTAACAACGTTGCCCGACAACATCCCACGAGCAGGAAAATCACTAATGGTACCAACAACCATAGCATGCATCTGGAACATCTCGTGCATGAACTTATCATAAGTGGGATGACCAACGTCCCAAAAAAACTTAAGCTCTTCAATCAAGGGTCTCAAATACACATCGAGACACTTCCCTGGATAACCGGGTCCCGGAATCAACAAACTCAACATATTGTATTCCTTCTTCATGCACATCCATGGAGGAAGATTGTATGGTACCAAAATCACCGGCCATACACTGTATTGAAGACTCATGTTGCCAAAAGGATTGAACCCGTCGGATGAGAGCCCGAGCCTCACATTTCGGACCTCAGACGCAAAATGAGGAAACTCCCTGTCTATATGCTTCCAGGCCTCCCCGTCAGCAGGGTGTATAAGGGTATCTTCGCCTTGCAATTCCCTATCAGCGTGCCATCTCATAGATTTGGCCGTGTGTGATGACATGTACAACCGTTCCAGCCTATCCCTCAACGGGAAATACCGAAGTACCTTTATAGGTTTCCTATTGCCTGCAGGAGTCAACTTATACCTGTCACTCTGACATACTGGACATGTGTCAAGGTCACCAAGGTCATTCCCTTCTGGATCTTTACCCCAGAAGAGAACACAATCATATCTGCATGCATGGATCTTGATGTAGGAAAGCCCAAGATCTTTCAGTATACATCGGACCTTATGATGAGTGGTAGGAAGACGATGACCGTGGGGCAGCATCGAAGCAGTGTACTGTAGATACTCATCAACAGCCTTCACAGTCGATTTTGTCTCAACTTTAATCTTCATAACGTCCATCACACTTTCAAGAACCGTTTTCTGACAACCGGGGTACACAGGGGTCTGTTGGAAAGCAAGTAGTTTGTTGTACCTGTCAATACCAGCAGTGTTGACAACTCTAGGGAAGGGCTGCACCGGGTCAGACATATACGGTCCTTCAGAGCATACACCCCTCTCATAAGGAAACATATCGTTGATGAAGGCCGTTGTTGGATCGTTGGATGTACTGCCCGTCTCAGAAAACTGCCCATGATCATGCGGACTCCTTGATGATGTTTCACCGTGATATATCCAACATGTGTACTTCTCCCAAAACCCATTACTTTGAAGGTGCTGCCAAACCTTGTCAATTGGAAATTGATACATATCGCTGCGACACTGACATTTAGTGCACGGACAATAGAAAATTGTATTCCCTTTAGCATTATTGATCACATATTCAATAAAACTAACAACTCCTTTAGCATATCTTTTGTCCCATTTTGGAAGCGAAATCCAACTCTTATCCATATCCTGAGAAAATAACATAATATATATGTATAAACGCTAATTAATTAAATTTACGAATCATTCAATTTATATTATATCTGAGTTAACGTACAATTAATATATATAATAATTACTAATTAATATAATCAAATTAATATATATATATATATATATATATATATATATATATATATATATATCAACAACTTCATATATATTATCAAACCCAAATCGATCAACTCAATCACACTCAAAACACAATATAATCAACTCTAATTAAAACTCAAAAACAATGTGCATAACGAAAATAAAACTCTTAAATCAACTCAAAAACAAGATATATACATATACGTACCTATATATAGCGCCACAAACTAATTTCGGACAGATTTCGACAACACCCAACAATTTCGCCAACCCCAAAATTTTTTCTCCCGTTTTTTCTTTCAAATCAGCTACTGTCTAGATCTGGAAATATAAAGAATTTTAGCCGACGAAATTATATATATCGTCGGCCAAAGTTTTAAAATTTCGTCGGCTATAGTTCACAGACTATAGCCGACGAAAAAAACTATTTTAGCCGACGAAACAACATTTCGTCGGCTAAAGTAGACTTTTAGCCGACGAAAATTTCACTTAGGCGACGAAATTATTTTTCGTCGGCTAAAATGGACTTTAGCCGACGAAAAAAAAATTCGTCGGCCTGCTAATTTTTTTTTCGTCGGCTATGATACTTATTCTGGTAGTGATACCAAATTTATTAAATAAACCAATCAATAACAATTAATATTTTAATACACAAATATACCAAATTATCAAAAATTAACAACATTATCACAAATATATTAAATATACCAATTAATATTTTAATATACCAAATTTATTAAATAAACCAATTAATATTTTAATACACAAATATACCAAATTATAAAAAAAAATTAACAACATTATCTCAAATATATTAAATATACCAATTAATATTTTAATATACCAAATTTATTAAATAAACCAATTAATAACAATTAATATTAAATCTACAACAACATTATCAATTTCAATATTAATAATTCAACATATACACATTTCAATATTCAAAATAATTAATAATAATTCAATATATATTAGAGAGAGATTGAAAGATGTACTTGAGGCGGAGGGTGTGGAGGCAAAGAGGAGGCTGTAGAGGCAAGGAAGAGGCGAGGAGGAGGCTGTGGAGGCAAGGAGGAGGGGTTTTGAAGTGAGGAGGAGGCTGTGGAGGCGAGGAGGAGGGGTTTTGAGGCGAGGAGGAGGCTGTAGAGGCGAGGAGAGTTTTTTTTTTTCAATTTAGGGTTTCAACTGTTTCAGCCAAGACTAGGTTTGGATAAATAGACTTGACTTTAGCTGACGACATAAGAAACTCGTCGGCTATAATCATGAAAATTCATCGGCTATAATTCCTTTTATATTTATTTTCAATTTATAAGTATAATTATAAATTGAAACAAAAATCCGACCTTCAGATATTATCATTATATTGAAAAATGTGTGTGGGTAAATTTTCAGCTTGATCTGACAACGTTAAAGACTCGATCCTGACGATTAATCTCATTAGTCAAACCCCTAAACGCAAAGAAACAGTAATTTGACCGTCTAAATTACGTATTTTGCCCGGACCTTCAACTACAAATAGTTTCAAATCAATGAGACGCGACCAGTGGTATAAAATTTTTATGAAAAAATAATTATCAGAGATAGGGCTACCTCTAGGGAGAAAGAATGAAAAAAATGTATTGACTGCAACTATCAGCACCAAACTTTATTAGAATTACATGATTTTTCAACCGTAGACATATTTCATCGTTCCGGTCATATCTTATTTCACGAACTTTTTTCGTTTGAAGCTTCTACGTATAGTTTGTTTTTGAAACTGTACATTTACTTATCATTTGGTAAACAAGTTATACAACATTAGTAGACATGTTGTGATTGTCATGATCAATCTTGTGAAACAAAAATCTGACAGTCAAATATCATCATTATGTTCATGCCTTGCCCATAAACGAGTTCCGCCACTGAATTGAGAACACCGTAATAGTCAACTACATTCCGCGGACCATGCGCCATTACCCCAGAATTTTGTGTTCTCTGTTTGTTGTCTCTCTATTCACATATAAATTGCACGCCATTCACATTGCACATCGGATAAACTCTTGAAATTATCGGCTTCATCGCTAGAAGTCTTAGTTCGTGCGACCAATTTGGGTGACCATCGACTTGAATATGGTTCATCTGTAACCAAATATTCAATGTATTGTAAATATGAATAATTATGCAATGAAAGATTCATGAACAAAAATAAAGAATTACATACCCAGCCGCCAAAATAGTTCGCGAACTTCTTGTTGTGGTAGTCGAGATCACCATGAATGTCTAGACAGTATAAATGAATGTCTTTCCAGTATTCAACTTCTGGACAATTAATCAATACCTAACAATGAGCTATGACTAGCTCATGTCGTTGCAACTTCAACATCAGTAGAGACTATGAAAAGGTTGAACTTCGGTACATCTACCGATATGGTTTGTGGAGTTTCCTTCAACAATATATTGCGCACGGTACATCTACCGTGCGCAATATATGCTTCTGGTATACATCCTTCAGGTGCGGATTTATTAGCAACATAAGCTTTGTAGTCTCTAAGTTTCCTATAAATAAAGTGTTATGATTATATATTGAACATGTACAATAAAAAATTTAGGTGTAAAAAACATATCTTTCCATGGGATACATCCAAGTATAGTGTACTGGATCGGTAAGCAACAATTGCTCGGGAAGATGGATCATCAAGTGCGGCATGATGTCAAAAAAAATTTGGGGGAAATATCCTCTCAAATTTACACATGATATAAATAATGTCCTTTTGCATTTTCTGGAAGTCAGATTTTGTCACTTCCCGTGTGCATAACTTTTGGAAGAAAAATCTTGACAACGCTACTAACGGCTCCACCACCTGACGGGGTAGGAACAGTCGAATGAAAATAGGGAAGAGACGTTGTAGCAGTATATGACAGTCATGACTCTTCAACCCGTATATTTTATTGTCACGGATGTTTACACACCAAGCTATATTTCCTGCATAGCCTGAAGGATACTTCACATAACTCATTCACCTGAAAATTACGTTCTTCTGGTCAGGCTTCACGGTGTAAGGAGCTTGATGCATTTTTTTCTTCCCTTCTTTCAACCACAATGTCTTCGTATCTCCATTTTTTAAGATCAATGCGTGCCTTCGGACCGTCTTTCGTCTTCCTCTCCAAGTTCAGCACTGTTCCCACCACACCATCACACACATTCTTTTCTATATGCATCACATCTAGGTAGTGCCTGATTAACTACTTACTCCAGTATGGGAGTTTCTAGAATATGCTCTTATGTGTCCAAAATTTATATCTGTCGGGTCTATCAGGTATTGCCGCCATAATATTGGGATGAGTGCTGAGCTGCCCAAAATCATACTCATTAAGTTCTGCTAAAATTTCTTCCCCCGTCCATCTTTTGGGAGGCACACCATTTTCTACAGTCCCATCAAATGCCTTGTGATCGAACCGCCATTCGTGATCATATGGAAGGAGAGTAAGGTGACCCAATCTGCATATCTTGTTGCAATGACTACTGCTCCTCTCATCACTAAGGCACTCTGGACAAACCTGGTATCCCCAAACAACGTTGTCCGACAACATCCCACGGGCAGAAAAATCATTGATGGTACCAACAACCATGACATGCATCTGGAACATCTCATGCATGTACTTGACATAAGTGGGATGACCAACGTCTTAAAAAAACTTAAGCTCTTCAATCAAGGGTCTCAAATACACATCGAGACACTTCCCTGGATAACCGGGCCCCGAAATCAACAAACTCAACATATTGTATTCCTTCTTCATGAATATCCATGGAGGAAGGTTGTATGGTACAAAAATCACTGGCCATACACTGTATTGAAGACTCATGTTGCCAAAAGGATTGAACCGGTCGGATGTGAGCCCAGCCTCACATTTCAGACATCTGACGCAAAATGAGGAAACTCACGGTCTACATGCTTCCAAGCCTCCCCATTAGCAAGGTGTATAAGGGTATCTTCATCATGCAGTTCCCTATCAGCGTGCCATCTCATAGCTTTGGCCGTGTGTGATGACATGTACAACCGCTCCAGCCTATCCCTCAACGGGAAATATCGAAGTATCTTCACAGGTTTCCTATTGCCTGTAGGAGTCAGCTTATACCTGTCACTCTGACATACCGGACATGCGTCAAGGCCACCAAGGTCATTCCCTTCTAGATCTTTACCTCAGAAGAGAACACAATCATATCTGCATGCATGGATCTTCATGTAAGAAAGCCCAAGATCTTTCAAGATATATCAGACCTTATAATGAGTGGTAGGAAGACGATGACCGTGGGGCAGCATTGAAGCAGTGTACTGTAGAAAATCATCAACAACCTTCACGGTCGATTTTGTCTCAACTTTAATCTTCATAACGTCCATCACACTTTCAATAACCGTCTTCTGACAACCGAGGGTACATAAGGGTCTGTTGGAAAGCAAGTAGTTTGTTGTACTTGTCAATACCAGCAGTGTTAACAACTCTAGGGAATGGCTGCACCGGCCCAGAAATATACTGTCCTTGAGAGCATACACCATTCTCATAAGGAAACATATCGTTAATAAATGTCGTTGTTAGATCGTTGGATGTACTGCCCGTCTCAGAAAATTGTCCATGATCATGTGGACACCCTGATGATGTTTCACCATGATATATCCAACATGTGTACTTCTCCCAAACCTCATTACTCTTCAGGTGCTGCCAAACCTTGTCAATTGCAAATCGATGTATATCGCTGTAACACTGACATTTAGTGCACGGGCAATAAAAATTGTATTCCCGTTAGCATTATCCATCACATATTCAATAAAACTAATAACTCATTTACCATATTTTTTGTCCTATTTTGGAAGCGAAATCCAACTCTTATCTATAATCTGAAAAGATAACATAATATATGTATTAACTCTAATTAATTAATTAAATTTTTAAATCGTTTAGTATTCAATCTACAGTTAACGTACAATTAATTAATAACAAATTAATAATTAACACCCACATATATATATATATATATATATATATATACATGCATATATATACTAGTTACTAATTATATAACAATATTATATATATATATATATATATCAATTAACATCAATCATAATCAAAATATTACTTAATTCATACTATATATATATATATGCATCAACACAATATTATAATTAAATTAAATTAATATATATATATATATACATATCTACTAATACTTATTAATATATATCAACTTCATATATATTATCAAATTAAAATCGATCAACTCAATCACACTTAAAATCCAATAATTCAACTCAAATTTAAACTCAAAATAAATATATATAACTCAAATAAAACTCTTAAATCAACTCAAAAACAAGATATATACACATATATGTACCTATATATAGCGCCACAAACTAATTTTGAACAGATTTCGACAACACCCAAAAATTTCGCCAACACCCAAACTTTTTCTCTCGTTTTTTTTTCAAATGAGATGTTGTCTAGATCTAGAAATATAAGGACTTTTAGCCGAAGAAATATATAATTTTGTCGGCTAAACTTTTAAAATTATTTTAGCCGACTAAAAAACATTTCGTCAGCTAAAAATCCACTTTAGCCGACGAAAAATTAACTTAGCCGAAGATTTTTTGTTTCGTCGGCTAAAGTGAACGTTAACCGACGAAAAAAATTTCGTCGGCCTATTTTTTTTCGTCGGCTTTAATGTTTATTCTGGTAGTGAATTAATTGTACGTTAACTGTAGATTGAATAGTAATTGATTTGAAAATTTAATTAATTAATTAATTAGAGTTTATACATATATATTATGTTATCTTTTCAGAATATGGATAAGAGTTGGATTTCACTTCCAAAATGGGACAAAAGATATGGTAAATGAGTTATTAGTTTTATTGAATATGTGATGGATAATGCTAACGAGAATACAATTTTCTATTGTCCGTGCACCAAATGTCAGTGTCGCAATGATATGTATCGATTTGCAATTGACAAGGTTTGGCAGCACCTGAAGAGTAATGGGTTTTGGGAGAAGTACACATGTTGGATATATCACGGAGAAACATCATGAGGGGGTCGGCATGATCATGAACAATTTTCTGAGACCAGGCAGTACATCTAACGATCCAACAAGGACCGTATATGCCTAGGCCGGTGCAGCCCTTCCCTAGAGTTGTCAACACTGCTGGTATTGACAAGTATAACAAACTGCTTGCTTTCCAACAGACCCCTATGTACCCCGGTTGTCAAAAGACAGTTCTTCAAAGTGTGATGGACATTATGAAGATTAAAATTGAGACAAAATCGACCGTGAAGGCTGTTGATGATTTTCTACAGTACACTGCTTGGATGCTGCCCCACGGTCATCGTCTTCCTACCACTCATCATAAGGTCCGATGGATCCTGAATGATCTTGGGTTTTCCTACATCAAAATCCATGCATGCAAATATGACTGTGTTCTCTTCTGAGGTAAAGATCCAGAATGGAATGACCTTGGTGAACTTGACGCATATCCGGTATGTTAGAGTGACAGGTATAAGCTGACTCCTGCAGGCAATAGGAAACCTGTGAAGGTATTTCGGTATTTCCCTTTAAGGGACAGGCAATATCATATAAAGCACACTTCAATTTGTATTACTGAAGTACAAATTGAAGTGTGCTTTATGCTACCAGCTGTTGAATTCATAATTTTATTTAATTTTGGTGATATATGAATAGGAAATTGGTATGGTTTACAGTAAACAACCTGTTTTTTATGTATTTTTCAGTCTTAGCTGACGAAATAGGCCATATTTCGTCCGCCAATATTGTTTTAGCCGACGAATTATATCATGTTTCGTCGGCTAAAGCTCTCTTAGCCGACAAATTAAGATGTATTTCGTCGGCTAAAACAATATTGGCCGACGAATACCCTAATGTTTTGTCGGCTAAACCATAAACCATATACTATAGCCGACGAATACCCTAATGTTTCATCGATTTGAAACTATTTGCAGTTGAAGGTTCAGGCAAAATACGTAATTTAGACGGTCAAATTACCGTTTCTTTGCGTTTAGGAGTTCGACTTACAAATTTGACCGTCCAGATCGAGTCCTTAACGTTATCGGATCAAATTGAAAATTTACCCATACACATATTTCAATATAATGATGAGATCTGACGGTCAGATTTTTGTTTCACAAGATTGATCATTACAATCACAATATGTCTACTAATGTTGTATAACTTGTTTACTAAGTGTCAAGTAAATGTTCCGTTTCAAAAACAAACTTTACTTAGTGAATTTTTCTGAATTTATTTGAGGATTATATTAGCATGATGAGGTTAATAGTTTTAACAAATTTAGTTTAATTAAAATATAAAAAAGTCCAATTAAAATATAAAATTCTAATAATTTAATAAATTAATATTTTAAACAGGATGAAAGGTTTTTTCGGTAAAACAAAGGGTTCAAAGAGCCAAAGGTCTGAATCGTCTGAGGGAACGTCTAGCAACCCTCAAGCGTCGTTTCAGGGCCCCATGATAGCTCGACGTGCTTCCCTTCTCGAGCCGACCAGAGGTAGTGGGCGCCACTCATTCCTCCAGACAGCCGGGGGCTACACATTCCTCGAGGCAGCCGGACGCCCTTCGCTCCTTGAGACAGCCGAGCGTCCCTCACTCCTCGAGACAGCTGTGGCCTCCGATTCAGGCAGAGGTGTCTGCACCACGTATGCCTGAGATACACAGGGCAACAACTCCGGGCCCTACTGTTTTGAAGGGTGGGTCATCTGGCGTACAGATGCTGCCGCCTCTTCTCTACCTTCCGCGGTTGATACTGGCATTACAAGCAGTAGATGACTTAGAGGCGTCGATTTATCCACTATCCCCGTAGGTGACCCCATTAGCGGCATACCAGTTCATGTCTTTTGGTACGGATCTTATTTTTGCGAGGGTATCATCATTGGCGACAGAGTCGGAATCCGTCGCGTCCGCCCCAACGCCCTCAGGTAATGAAATATAAATAATATGTTTTATTATAATGTCATAATAAGAAAAATTTATTAAGAATCAATTTGTGATAGGCACTATCGGAGCCAAGTCGACAAGGAAGAAGAGAGGCCCCGTCATAGGGAAGGCTCTCGAGAAGACCGTGAGTACCTCGGGAAGGATCGTCATTGATTTATGAAAAACGAAACTAATAAATATTTTAATGCAGGAGTGGTTTGACGTTCCCCAGCACCTGAGGAACACCTGGGCGGACGTTGTGCATGGGGGAAGGTACATTGGAAAGTTAATTAAAAAACAAAATTATATGTGTAATTAATAATATTTATAATTTTTTTGTGGTATATGTAGGTACAAGGAGTGGAAGAACGAGTTGCGGACCCACTGGACTACGCATGGGAACACATGTTTTGGTACCCCCCTTGAGTTCCAGTTCAGGAAGTACGAGTGGCATTGGCTTCTGATTTTAGAATTCAACAACCCTCATAAACATGTAATTAAAAAAATTCTTATATTGTTATAAATTAGTACATTTTAAAATAGTTTACTAATATTTTTTTCCCTTTGTAGGCCATTTTTCGGGCTAACCCTCATAACCGGCAACACAACACAAGGAACCATCATGCCGGTTCTAGACCGTTCGCATTGTTGATGGACGAGGCGGCCAGGGAACATCAAGAAGTCAACCGGTACGTCTATATTTACAAGAAGGCATATCCTGACGCCTAGGAGGATATTTTAAGTCGTTTTACGTTTTCAAATTTTTTAAATTATATATAAATATTTCAAAATGATAATTAATTATTTTTTCCTATCCAATTAGGCGAAGGTGAGGCAGTCTAGTGACGAAGTGATGATTGCTATAGTGAGGGAGGCATGGCCGGACACGCAAGACGAAGACATGTCCGAAGCCATGTCTCGGATCGACACTTCGGATCTCAGGGTTGGGGCGAGGATCATGGGCACAACATTCCCACCGCGAGGAAATAACTTCTACTGTCGGGGTCTAGAAAAGAAGGGCGAGAGGGTGCTGAAGACCACTCCCAAATTTCAAAAAAGGCAGCCTCGACCAGCAGCAGAACGACTCAACTAGAGGTGGAAGTTCACATGCTATGGGAATACCAAGCCGCTTTACAAGAGTATAATGCGGCAGTATATGCCACCCAGCAGGCACAGCAGCAGTAGATGTTCCAGTACTTGCAAGAGTTTTTAGCTGTCCAGCTTCAAGGACTTCCAGCTCCGCCCATGACTACGCCTATTCCCCTACCTCAGCCGCCGCAACCTCCTCAGCAGCAACCTCCTCCTAGCGCAGATATAGATTTAGATAATATAGATTTTATATAGTTTTATGGGTTTTGAACAATTAATAAATAATTTAATGAAAAACGTTGAGAGCACTTTTGATAGTGTTGTTGCTTATTATATAAAATTGTTTGCGTAATTTGCAGCTTGCTTGGATGGTAATTTAGAAATTTTGTGGTTTTTTTAGTATAAAATGTACTATAGCAGACGAAATTTACCATAATTCGTCAGCTATAGTATTTTTCTATTTTTTTTTCAAGGTTTAGCCGACGACATATGACTTATTTTGTCAGGTATAGTAGCATTTAGCCGACGAAATTTACTATAATTCGTCGGCTATATTTTTTATTTTTTTTTTCAATATTAAGCCAACGAATTATAGTATATTTCGTGAGCTATAGTTATTTTTTAATTTTTTTATAAAATACTTTTTGTCGGCCAAAGTCACGCCTAACAGGCCGACGACAATATATTTCGTCGGCTTTAGTCTTACTTTAGCCGACGAAAAATAGAAAAATAAGTCGTCGGCTAAGTGTTAAACTATAGCCGACCACCACTTTTATTTCGTCGGCTAAAGTCATAACCGGCGAGTCTTTGGTGACGACATCGTAGCCGACGACAACTCATTGGCCAAAGTCTTGATCCTGGTAGTGTCTAATAAGTATTAGGGACGCTATTTTTAAGGACGGTAGCTAGAAAGCTTCGTCACTCATTCTATTAGAAACGAATATAACTATATATTAGTCACTAATGTATTTTTAGGGACGTTTTGTGGTTGCCTCAAAAACTCATGTTTGGTGTAGTGACTCGTTGTTGGAAAACTCAAAAAAGAGCCTAAAGTATATAAAAGAAAGAAAAGGGAAAAAAGTCGTTGTAGTCGAAGAAAAAAAGAGGAAGAAGACGAGACTTATGTTTTGCAATATCTGGTATTATAAAATAAAAGTTGGATGCAGCATGTAAAATACGATCGGTTTATATTCCAATCCTCATTTAGTATAAGGTAATATGATAGGTTTTGACTTCTTTAATTATTTTTTACCTGGACTGTTGGTTTATGTACTTGTTTATTTCTTCACATAGGATCTTATTCTATGTAGGAATTGAAGAAAACTTGTCTCCGTCCCTGCTTGTAACCTCCATCGATCTCTTCGCCGAGTTTCCAAACATCCCCAGAGTACCAACAACACCAATTATCACACATGAAAGTATCATTCCAACACCCAAAACAGAAAGAAAATTAAACTAAAAACAAATTTCAAAGTAATGAGTTCCTTTGTTGTTTCATACCTGATGAAACGAAGATGAGAGAGAGGTCATAGAGAGCGACATATTTTTCTTTTTTAAGAGGAAAGCCAGAAAGCTTTTGGATTTTTAAGTGTGACTGTGATGTGGCGGGTTCAAGTTTTCAATGCGCACTCGTGGTTTTTCAATAGCCGCTTATATTTTCAATGTCAGCCTAACTTTCCGTGTTTGAAAATTTATAAACCTTTTAAAAAATAAGGTACGCACATTTTAGAGCACTCAATAAATGTAATCGTCAAGTGCTATAAAAAAAACACTTTTGTTGTAGTGCACCGGTCTTTGATTCTTGGCTTTTTTCGGTTTCTAATTTCACATTTAATTTTAAGTTTTAAAAGTTGTATGGTTTTTATCAAGTAAATATGACGAATCATATGTTTTGTTTTGTTTTTTATGATATTATCACGCGACGAATCACATTGAAATTACACGTATAAATGCAGTCTATTTGAAAGACTAGCAAATAAGCTTTTATGTTTCAGTTATTTCAAGTTCAAATAACCTCGGGGAAGATAAAATCGGTTTTTCCATTTCCCCATCTCCCTTCTATGCTTGTGGTTTTGTGAGTGCAGGTTTTGAAAATCTCGGAACTAAGAGTGTTTATGGGCCGCGTTGTTTGGTATCCAAAGCTAGTTATAGTTCGATTATAGGGTTGTTTATGCCAATCCGCATTGTTTTGACAACGTTCGATTCTATTAAATGATTTCTTGTGTTGATCCGCATTGTTTTGACAACGTTAGATATTATGAAACGAGTTGTTTGTATTAATCCGAAAGACAAACCAATAAAGCATTGTTTTGTGACCTTTATAGAGTCGTAACAACTTGGTTTTGTAAGCAAGAGCAAGGTCACATATGCTCATTCAAGTTTTGACATACTTGATGGCTAAGGCATATTTTCACTATGTATCTGTGGAACTTTTCATAGAAAAGATTGCACCATATATTTTGACCCCAAGGCTAAGAAGCCTAAATGCCAAAATTTAAAATATTTTGCTCTCCCAATTTGAGGTTTGAGGCACCATCGATATGGACATAGTGACAGCTTCGTGCACGTAGTCGGTAGCTGTGCGTGTGTCTGTGCACCATGCCTGTTCACCTTACTTGTGCACCTCTCTTGGAAGCTATTTTGCACCCTGCTCGGCAGCTGTTGTGCACACGCGCCTGTGCACCCCGCTCGACAGCTATTGTGCGCACGCGCCTGTGTACGCTTTCGGCAGCTGCGCACGCCCATTGTTTGTAAAGTAAAAAAAGGAGGGGAAAGACAATGTGGGTCACGGCTACGATATGAGAGGCCGCGCCCATGTTTATAAAAGTGGGGGAGTCATAGCCAGCCATAGTGGCGGTCCTCCTGGCCTAGAGCGCTAGACACAAATTGGTCAAAACAACTCATGCTAACTCAAGACGGTTGTAAAGTAAAAAAAAGGAGGGGAAAGACAATGTGGGTCACGGCTACGGTATGAGAGGCCGCACCCATGTTTATAAAAGTGGGGGAGTCATAGCCAGCCATAGTGGCGGTCCTCCCGGCCTAGAGCACTAGACACAAATTGGTCAAAACAACTCATGCTAACTCAAGACAATACTACGGTTGTGGACCTCTAGATCACCGGTTTCAAAAATTGTCGAGATAATTCTTAAAACGTGCATGCATACAAAGAATGTACAAGGAGTGTACGTAAAATCAAATTGAGGACATGAATGTCATCCTCATGATCGCAAACTTTGAAGTTCTGGATCCATCTTTGGGTACCTCTTACTTCTGTTGTCATTAAAGAGTCTTTGATTTTCCTTCGACGCTATATGTAAATAGACGTCGTATCGATGTCTTTAGTATTTACAATTTGAGACCTTGATGGAATCGTTTGCATAATGTCTAAGAATTTTTCATGTACGAGTTGAAAGTATTCTTCCACTGTCTATTATGGTTTGATAAGTGTATTATTGATACTGCATTTAGAAATATAACATGATAATGTTGCTCTAAGTCTCTCCAAAGGGCATAGCATCCTCACGGATGAGTGCACGTTTTTGTGTCTCAGTCTTCACCAAAGCAGCCAGATTGTTCATCATCGGATACTCAAAAGCTATTGATTTTGGATTCCACTAATGTCGTTATCCTAATGTCATCTTCATGGTCGTTGAAGACTCATAATGCCCTAACATTTTTGTCTCCATACATTTCCTTTGCCCTAGGAGTAGTGTTATTGCGTCATATTGATGTTTGGAGCTCATGTCAAAATCTGCGAAAATAGTAAATCTGACACTTTCTAGGCTGTAACTTCGTCTGAGCTTTGTGATGAGCTTCAGATAAACTAAAACGCAAACTTTATATCACTAAAAAGATATTTGAGTCTAGTTTCCAACAATGTTTGTGGTTTTTTCATATATGTTCCGACATGAAAGTTATGACTGTTTTAGTGTGCAAATGTCATGCTACAAGAAAATTTTGTTTTGCACTCGGGATTGCAACTTATTTGGCTCCCTCCTAAATGGTTCAAGTGGAACCATTTACCCATATATGCACTCTATTTCAATGGATATGTCTCATAAAGACATTGAGTGCATGGCAGATATTGAAATTATTCATGAGATAAGGAATCGACACCTAACTCGAGATTTTGTGCCTTGTGAATCTCTTGTGAATAAGATAATTGGATCATCATCAGTCATATATGGACATGGTTGAAATCAATTGTTAATGTCTTATGGCACCATGATCCAAGTCACATATTCCCTTCATACATTGTTAAGAAGTTTTCATCAAAGAGTTAATGACATATCAACGAGGATATTGATAACCTATTTGGTCTCACGGAACACGACTACGATAAAGTCTTTAGATTGGTTAATGTGCACCAATACTTTCAATAAGTTTATAGCGCATGCAACATTACTCATTCTTCCATGACTTACCATCATTGAATTATTGCAAAACAACTTGTAAGTGTGTGCAAGGATTAACATGGAGTTGTAATCCTTGAGCTCGGCAGGATTGAAACAAATCTCCAAGTCTTGAGCTTTGTAACGTGTCATATTGCACTGCCATAATGTCTAATTATGAGTCGTAGTGCATGTAGTTGCCGCCATTACGTGCCCAGCTACCGAGTACGTATCTGCCGAGCGTCGTGCATGGAACTGCCTAGCAGCGTGCACGCAGCTACCACCAGCATGTGCCCAATTGCCGAGCGCCATGCATTGAGCTCCTAGCAGCATGCATGTAGTTGCCGCTAGCACGTGCATAACTACCGTGTGAGCATTTGCCGAGCGTTGTTCACTAAGCTGCCTATAGTCCGCTTATGTTTACTCCTTGATAGACGATCTCTTTAACCGCTATATTGCAGATTTTTACTTTGAGAATATATTCTCGTCATTAGAGGGAGATACGAACACTAGTGTTCAAGTAGAATGAAGTGAATTGTTATGGTTTGTCAACACTAAGCCTGAACTTGATCCCAAATGCTTAATGTACTAAAGTGACAAGATCAATGTTGCATCTATGTCTTTAAGGATTGATGTCATATCAAGAGGACATAGCGCGACCATATTGAGGTGATCTTGGCGCCATCACCATGGGTGGTGAAATGGTGACACCATAATGTGGCAACATGGTGTTGCAGACCTTGTGGCTCTCCAAAGGTTAGGGTGAGGCCTTTAGATTCGTTAAGTACTCGCACTACGGAGAAAGTGAGCTTGCCACAACATGATTCATTGATCAATGATACTCATATCCATCTTATGGAGTCTGAATTGTGATTATCGTTGGAGGACACTTCAATATCAAACTAACCCATATAATGATCTCTACAATTATTGCACTAGTGTACATGGAGACGTGAAATAATGAGTCTATTGAACTGTGGTTTGTTGATGAATATCGACATAGTTGATAGGCCTAATGGGAAGAACAAAGAGATAGGTCCTTGGACAAGTGATGTCGACACCGCAAGTGTAAAAACTATCAAATATATCTTTGTTAGATAGTGCAGTGAGAAAAAGAGATTAGACTCACCTTATGGCATAAAATCTCTCACTAAACATGCACTGAGATCGACTACGATGAGATATTTTCTCGTAATATATCACATTGAACTCCTCTACTTTGTCAGTTTGGTAGTTTCTGAAAAATTGATCATGTAGCCTATGAATATGGTCATAGTAACATCTCTTTGGGATCGAAGATCTGCATGAAGGTCTTAACACAAATCAAGTGGAGCTTGCTCTTGCAAGAAAAGTTGGAACACAAACTAGGTGACTCTTTAATTTTGAAGGGATATGATAAATAATTCCCTTGCGTGTTGATTTCGGATTTACATGGGCTCTTAATGGTCAAGAGATGCTAATATTTATTGAACATCCGATGTTAGAATGAAAAAGATCTTGAGAAAGACAATGTATCGTAATGAACTCGATGATTGTATTGATGATGTTTTTTCATCAATATGGCCTCGTAAAGGAAGTCGATGATTGTGTGTTGATGATGTTTTTCCATCAATTGGCTTAGGTTCTCTAATGAGAGTGAGGCATACATATACTCTTATGATTAGTTAAAGTCTTTACTCTAAGAGAGAGTGATCCATTTCGTCTAAAGAGAGATGATAAAGAAATACTTGACCTCTTATTTGTTGAAAAATTAAGTGTAGCTTTGCGCCCACGCAATGTCAATGGAGTGGCATAAAGACATCACTTGAGTACTTAAATGTATTTGTGTCTACTTTCCAAGGACACCAACCATTTGATCATAGCTGACGAGGCCGTTAGTTAACAACCTGCAATTTAAAACCCTATCGTGTAGTATTAGTAAGTAGGGTATCGTTCTAGCCGGGGACACTAGGGAAGAACTTATATTCTGCAAAACAAATCGTTAGTACTTTCAAAAGATTACAAGTATAAACATATATACAAAATATTATCGGGGATTTATGGAATGGTTTGAAACATATAAAGAAAATAAAGACACTTATTTACAAAACATGGTCAATCAATACTCAAGCATAAAACAACGAAGTACCGTGAAGAAAGACATGTCACAAATTTCGCAAGTTTAAGAAGTTGTATTTACGTTTTCACAACTTGTAATTAATTCCAACTATTTAGACTTCTCATGTAAACTTAATGCCTACAATCGCCTGACACTAAATTTATATATGTGTCATCCTGTTCAATGCCTACAATCGCCTGACATTGAGACAAAATACACTGATCGAACGAGAGTCATTGGAAACATGGTCCTAGGTATGGCGTCACTCATCCTATTCATCATGCAAATCTCTCACCCTAGCAACCCTTGGTAGTGACTAAGAATCAAGACCTACAATCGCCTGATCTCAACCCTTAGACACTACGGCATATGAAACTCCCCCCTAATAGCTAACTTGTCATGATTCAAGCTAACCTAGAGTTCGATTACGTGTACAGGTGAGGATTAATCAATTCAAGTTATTACTTACATGAACACAAACAACTTAATCTAAATCGTCATCCTAACATGTAATTCTACACGTTACAATCATAAACACAATCACATGAAAATCACCAAGAAGAACAAGCAAACATGTTTATAACGTAAAACCAAAAACCAAAACAAACATATATATAAAGAACCAACTGTTTTTACACAGAAAATACATACACAAACCATGGAATTATTCATCCTTAACCTACCTATATAGATCGGCAAAGGGTGAAAAGATGATCGGCGGAAGATGGGCAGTTGGCAGCAAGGGTTGGCGGCGGCGGCGGCTTGGTGTTTTTCTGTGTAAGGAGGGTTTTTGGTAGAGTTTGGCTATACTATGTTTTGAGCAATTGAAAGACACTTTTTCTACTGTGTTACATGTGTATTTATAGAGACAAAACCCTAAAGAAACCTAATGAAAATCGGCAGCCCCTTGTGTTTCAAACCGGGTAGGTTTCTCTTCTTTCCTTGTTGGATTTGTCTTCCTTCTCTTTAATTTGCTGACTTGGAAAATAGTTTAAAAACTTCTTTTTCTGAATTCATGGACTCTTCCTCATGTGTGTGGGTCGGCATTGGGCTCTCTTTCATGCTCATGGACTCCTAGGACAGCCGAAAGGCTTCCATAATCTCGGTAGAACAAGTTATCCTGTTTTGACCGGGATAACTTTCGTAGTTGTTATTTTCGGCTTCTCCTTGGTGATTTCTTCGATTCTTCTTCTTCTAAACAACTTCCCATATCATCATTAAGCTCTTCATCAATCATTTGGCATGCTTGGGAAGGATTTTGGTGAAGAAACACACTCACGAACTCGGTAGACAACTTCAGCAAATTCTGTCCTGTTTCCAGCAGACTGACCTCCGGCCATTTTTTCCGGCATAACTCCTTCCTCAGAACTTGGATTGCTGCGATTCCAAAAGATTTAGAAACTAGACGTCCACAGCTTTCCATCCATATATGGCGCGTTCTCTAGTTCCTCCTGGATCGTCCTAGGGAAATCTTTGAAGTTGAGTTATGGTTTCTGGAAATCCTCTGTTTTTGTTCCGAATTCATGCTTTTGGCCTCTTGTCTTTCCATGCTTCTTTTGCGACCTTCCATAAGTCCGATCCTCACGATTCTTGTTTTGTTATGTCCACATACATGTCACCTACACATTCAAAAGATATAATCAAGTAGTGACAATGTATTGGTTTACAGAAACTTAAGAAAAACATCACGATCACTTCCAATTTCAGCTTTTAACGATGTTGCACATACTTTATCTATTTTACACATGTTTTAGCCAATGTTCTACAAATAATCCCTTATGCTAAATATCTACTAATATTAACCTAATAATGGATAAACAAAGCATAAATGAGGGTGAAAACATATTAAGAACGTAGCATAAAATGCTCCTATCAACTACCCCACACTTACCCTTTGCTAGTCCCTAGCAAACTAAATATAAGACTCTACTAACACTAACGACATAAAAAACAACTAACACTTAAACAACTAATACCCTTAAATGATTTGTCTCAGATTCTTTAGCATGCATAACTTTCAAGTTTGAACATTTGAATGAAAAACGTAATTGCAAAGCTTCATAAACATGTATCATAGCATGAACACTTAAGATATGAGATCATATAGCACAAACATGTATGATAACCGTTCCACCTCACAATGGCATACTCTCTTCTTTTCACTCATCCATGGTATTCACTCAATCGTATATGCAAGAGAAAAGATGATAAGATAACAAGTAACTTGCATATTTCAACAAATAAAAGCACTTTGTGAATAGAAATTCATGGAAAAACCTCATATAACAACGATGTGCAATAATGGATCAAAACCATATGCTTAACTTATGAGAAAATCTCCACACATCAAATTTAGCTCTCTTAAGAATCATGAATTAATCTCAATAAAAATGGTTGTAATGGGGCTTGGTTTTATAAGGTAGGAACTTTTAGATAAGTGGTGCTATAAGAAATCACCAAGACTTTAGCAAATCTCGCTCCTCCTCATGTCTTCACTTCACGGGTCGAATTTCTTCATGTTGGACCCATACGTCATTCTTGACTTCTCTCCATATTGTGAACAGGACAAAGGTCATATAAACACTTTTAGACCTTCAAATAATTACTAACTCCAAATTCACAAAACATTACAAAAAACACCAAAGCTTTATGCCTTGAACTTTTGATCCGAAACTCTTTTATTTTCCGATTTCTTCTCTTTTTTTTTTCTTTTTCGGAATTTTTTTCTTAAACACATTTTTTTTTCGGACATACAATTTTTTTCGGCACATATACAATACAAAACAATGGTGTTTAACCCCACACTTCAACTCCACCCCACACTTGTTCTTTGACATCACATTACAGCTCCATCGAAAAATGTTTGGCCAAGTCTTGATAACAAGGTCAAGGATTAACTATTCTAAGCTGAGGAATTCTGTTTAAAGGTGATGAAAGAAAAGGCTTAATGTAGGCTCAAAGGGGTTAACTAAGGAGTCCCACGACGGGCACAAAATAGGCATATGCTTTATTTGGCTATGGTGGTAATCCTAAAGAGATTAAATTCAATCATATTCAAAATCAAGACATGTTATGATTATAAAGCTTCGAAAATCACATAAGCAAGTTCTAGTAAATTCTAGAGTCCATTAAAAAGCTATAGCACATAGTCATTGAATTTGCAAAGAATGATGAGGTTTCGAAAGATAGTGAAAATTTAGTGAAAATTTCGAAAAAATTTAAGCAAAAATCGGCACATAATTCACTCATGAAAGAAAGTTTTTGGGCTCAAAAGCTCACATAGGTTATTTGGAACTATTTAATCAAACATGCATACTTCATTATCAATCAAGTCTCAAATATTCATACTAATTCACAATATCCATGAAACTCGCAATTTCTTAAAATAAATGTCAAACTATCAATCATGCATTCACATATATAGTTCATCATAGACTTTTAAGGGTATATCCTAAGACACAAAACAAAACAAAAACAAATTTGAAAAATTTTGACAAAAATTAAATAAAAATTTCGGAAAATTTTAAAAACACACCAAATTACTATGTAACCTCTACCCCACACTTAAAAAATTACATTGTCCTCAATGTAAACCCATAATCATGTCATAACTTCCTAAGCATGTGTCTAAGTCACATAATAAACACATAAATAAATCAACCATAAAAGTGAAGGGATTAGAAAAAGGCAAACTCTCGTTGATGGCTCCTCCACTGCTACGGTTGGAATGAGTTGCCTCTCATGCAGCGCTTAATGTTTATAGTCTATCAGCCTAGACTCTTCTCCTTTTGCTTTGATGGCGTCATCCATGAACCATTAGTGGTGGCTCATTCAAAACTTGCTCGTCCTCGTCGCGCTCTTGAAATGGTGTGTAATAAGGTTTAAGTCGATGACCATTCACCTTAAACCTATTTCCTGATAAGCTCTGAATCTCTACTGTTCCATAAGGAAATATATTAGTAATACCAAATGGACTTGTCCAACGAGAACGAAGTTTACCTGGGAAGAGTTTAAGTCTGGTGTTGAACAAAAGGACTTGGTGCCCTATCTGAAAGTTCTTCCCTCTTAGCATCTTATCATGATATGCTTTCGTTTTCGCTTTGTAGATCATGGCAGATTCATAAGCGTCATTCCTTATTTCTTCAAGCTCACAAATCTGCAACTTCCTATGCAATCCAGCCTCATCTTGGTCCATGTTAAACTTCTTGACTGCCCACCATGCTCTATGCTCCAACTCCACCGGAAGATGGCATGCTTTTCCATATACTAGCCGAAATGGTGAAGTTCCTATCGGCGTCTTGAACGCAGTCCTGTAGGCCCATAGTGCATCATCTAATCGACCACTCCAATCTTTCCTTGTTGGTCCTACAGTCTTCTCCAAAATCTGCTTAATTTCTCTATTGGATGTTTCGGCCATGCCACTTGTTTGAGGATGATATGGCGTTGATATTTTGTGGGTGACTCCATATTTCTTGAGCAAAGCCTCAATAGTTCGATTGCAGAAATGTGATCCACCATCGCTTATCAAAACTCTTGGCGTTCCAAACCTAGCAAAAATGTTAGTTTTGACAAACTCTGCAACAACTTTAGAATCATTAGTCCTGGTGGCTTTTGCTTCCACCCATTTCGACACATAATCAACCGCCAATAAAATATAAAGAAAACCTTTAGATGAAGGAAAAGGACCCATGAAATCAATGCCCCAAACATCAAAAATTTCGACAACTATGATAGGGTTTAAGGGCATTTGATCTCTCTTACCTAAATTACCTGTTCTTTGGCAACGATCACATGAAGCACATGTTGTATAAGCGTCTTTGAATAACGTTGGCCAATAGAAACCGGCTTCCAACACCTTTCTAGCTGTTCTTTTCGGTCCAAAGTGTCCTCCACATGCCTCCTTGTGGCAAAAATTCAAGATGGATTGATGCTCTTCTTCTGGCACACAACGTCGAATGACTTGGTCCCCACATTGTCTCCACAAATATGGCGCATCCCATACGTAATGTCGAGCTTCCTTCTTGATTTTGATCCTTGTATGGTTCGGCATAGATGAAGGAAAATTCCTTGTCACAATGTAATTCACCAAATCGGCATACCATGGTTCCTTAACTTCCATTCGAAACAGTTGTTCATCCGGGAACGATTCGGACATAGGAATGGTATCCTCCTCATGCACAATTCGGCTAAGATGGTCTGCTACAACATTCTCGCATCCTTTCTTATCCTTTATCTCAATGTCGAACTCCTGGAGTAGCAAGATCCATCGAATGAGCCTTGGCTTAGCATCCTTCTTTGTCATCAAATACCTTAAAGCAAAGGGACATGTAAATGTTGTCTTTTCTTGATCATCCGGATGTATCATGATCTGGTTGTAACCGCTGTAGCCATCTAAGAAACAGTAGAACTCATGACCGGCAAGTCTCTCCAACATTTGGTCCATGAAAGGCAATGGCATGTGATCCTTGCGTGTTGTTGCATTAAGTCTTCTATAATCGATGCACATGCGATGTCCTGTTACCAAACGTTGTGGCACTAATTCGTTCTTGTCATTTTCTACCACCGTTACTCCACTCTTCTTTGGCACAACTTGAACTGGTGATATCCACTGACTATCCGAGATTGGGTATATGACACCGCAATCTAATAACTTGATCACTTCGTCCTTTACAACCTTCATCATTGGTGGATGCAAACGTCTTTGAGCCTCCCTTGTAGGCTTGGCGCCATCCTCAAGCAGAATTCGATGAACACATTTTGTCGGGCTAATTCCCTTGATGTCTGCCAAAGTCCAGCCAATGGCAGCTGTGTTCCTTTTCAAAACCGTAACTAGCTTGTCTTCTTGTTGCTTTGTCAACGTTGATGACACAATAACTGGTAGAGTGTCATCGTTTCCAAGATAAACGTACTTCAAATGTGGGGGAAGAGCTTTGAGCTCTAACTTAGGGGCCTGTTTCACAGATGGTAACAACTTATTAGTAGAAATTGGAATTGACAAATGAGAATACCTTTCATAGATTGGTTGTGACTGACGAGGCCGTTATTCAACAACCTGCAATTTAAAACCCTATCGTGTAGTAACTGTAAGTAGGGATCGTTCTAGCCGGGGACACTAGGGAAGGATTATATCTACATCAAAACAAGTTAGTAACATTCACAAATATAATATAAACATACAAGTACAATTCTGTCACAACTATACAAGTATAAACATATATACAAAATATTATGGGGGATTTATAGATGGTTCGAAACATATAAAGAAAGTAAAGACACTTATTTACAAAACATGGTCAATCAATACTCAAGCATAAAACAACTTAACACCGTGAAGAAAGACATGTCACAAATTTCGCAAGTTTGAGAGATCGTATTTACGTTTTCACAACTTGTAATTAATTCCAACTATTTAGACTTCTCATGTAAACTTAGTGCCTACAATCGCCTGACACTAAGTTTGTATATGTGTCATCCTGTTCAATGCCTACAATCGCCTGACATTGAGACAAAATACACTGATCGAACGAGAGTCATTGGAAACATGGTCCTAGGTATGGCGTCACTCATCCTATTCATCATGCAAATCTCTCACCCTAGCAACCCTTGGTAGTGACTAAGAATCAAGACCTACAATCGCCTGATCTCAACCCTTAGAACACTACGGCATATGAAACTCCCCCCTAATAGCTAACTTGTCCGGATTCAAGCTAACCTAGAGTTCGATTACGTGTTCAGGTGAGGATTAATCAATTCAAGTTATTAATTACGTGAACACAAACAACTTAATCTAAATCGTCATCCTAACATGCAATTCTACACGTTACAATTATAAACACAATCACATGAAAATCACAAAGAAGAACAAGTAAACATGTTTATAACGTAAAACCAAAAACCAAAACAAATATATACATATAAATAACCATCATCCATACAGTAGATACACACATAAACCTTGAATGTATTCATACCTAAACCTACCCTAAGAGTCGGCAAGGATTGAAGAAGGGATTGGTGGCGGTAAGGCTATGCAGTCGGCAGCAAAAGATGCAATCGGCAGCAGGGTTTTGGCGGCGGCGGCAAGGCTTTGTGTTTCTGTGTAGGGAGGGTTTTTAAGTAGAGCTAGGCTATTCTAAGGCTTAGAGCAATTGAGAGACACGAAATTTGATGTACATAGGTCCTATTTATACAGAAAATTTAAGGGAAAACCCTAGAGAAATCAGGAACTTCAAGAAGACACCTTCCTTGTTGAGCTTGGTTTCCTCCTTTTATCTTTGGACAAAGATTTCGACTTGGACCTTGGATTTCTGATTTCTTGGACTCCTCTACATGTTATTGGATCCATGTAGGCCTTATACACAAGTTTTTGGGTTCATAGGCAGCCGAAATCATGGACAAACTCGGCAAGGACAGACTTTCCCGGTTTGACCGGAAAAGCTCCATACTTGGTTGTTTCGGCTGCCATGATGACTTCTTCGAATCTCCTTCTTTAATGCAGCTTCCCATGACTTCATTAAGCTTCTCTTAAGTCCTTTGACATGCTTGGGAAGAATTTTGGTGAAGAAACATCCTCCCAAACTCGTGTGACAACTTAGGCAGAAACTGCCCAGTTTTGCAGCTTGACCTCCGTCCATTGTTTTGATCATAACTCCTTCATCTAAACTCCAAATGATGTGATTCAAGAAGATCTGAAAACTAGACTTCCGTAGCTTTCCAATGATATATGGCTCGTCCTCAGATTCCTCCTGGATATGTAGATATGATTTTCCGAAGTTGATGTAGGATTTCTGTTCGCGGGAGAGATTTCTGTTCGCGAGTAAGATTTCATTCGCGGGAGAGTTTCATTCGCGAGACTGACCTCCGGCCATTGTTTCCGGCATAACTTCTTCCTCAGAACTCGGATTGCTGCGATTCCAAAAGATTTAGAAACTAGACATCCACAGCTTTCCATCCATATATGGCACGTTCCCTGGTTCCTCCTGTATCGTCCTAGGGAAATCTTTGAAGTTGAGTTATGGTTTCTGGAAATTTCTGCTCGGATCAAAACCTTATGTTTCGGAGTTTCTTCTTTTCCATGGCTTCTTTTGTTGTCCTCCATGAGTCCAATCTTCATGATTCTTGTTCACATATGCTCATTTACATGTCATCTACACATTAAACCAAATTCATCAAAATTGACAATGTAAAGGTATAACGAATCATAAGAGAAACTAACCAAGTCTTATCCAAAATCGGTTTTACAATACTTAAGCACAAATTTCTGTATAAATACATGTTTTAGCCATTGCTCTACAGAAAAACCCTTTTTGACTCAAACTAAGTAAAAACAACAATACTAAGGAATAAACAAGGTACAAATGAGGGTAAAAACACATTAAAAACATAGCGTAAAACGCACTTATCAGTGACTCAAGCTCCTTCACAACTTCAAGTATGGACGGCTCCAAATCATTCAAAGCCTCCTCATCCCGTTCTCCAAACTTGTCAAATCCGACCCCTCGCTCGATGGTTAATTGCTATGCTTGATGGGTGGTCATTGCACACGGTGCAACACCACCATACCTCCATTCACTGCCAAATTCTCCCCCATATGCTTCGGCATTGTTGCTTTCTCCATAGTTGAGTTCGGCACTAGGGTGCTTCATGGCATCGAAAATGTTGAATTTGATGATCTCACCATCGAACTCCATTGTCAAGTTTCCTCCTGCAACATCGATGTGTGTTCTTGCTGTGCGCATGAAGGGTCGTCCCAACAACAGTTGTGTTGAGTTAGAAAGTGACTCCTCCATTTCCAAAACGTAGAAATCTGCAGGAAAGATTAGTTGATTCACCTGCACAAGAACATCTTCAATATACCCCATAGGGTATTTATTAGAATGATCCGCCAATTGGATCACAACGTTATCAGTTTTCAAAGGTCCTAGATCTAAAGATGCATAAACATTATGGGACATGACATTAATCGAAGCTCCTAGATCTAGCATGACATTATCAAAACGTGTTGAACCAATAATACAAGGGATAGAAAAACTCCCTGGATCCTTCATTTTTGGCGGCATTTTCCTTTGGAGAACGGCAGCCACCGTCTCACTCATCTTGACAACTTGTGTCTCCCTTGTGTGCCTTCTTGTTGTGCAAAGCTCCTTCAAGAACATAGCATACTTTGGGATTTGTCGAATGCACTCCAACAAGGGAAGGTTCACATTCACCTTCCTAAAAACCTCCAACACTTCTTCGTCGGATTTATCCTTTCTGTTCTTTGTGAACCTAAAAGGAAAAGGCAAACAAGAAGATTGATTAGTCGAAACTAATTCACTTGTGTTAGAGTTTTTACCTTTGTGTGCCTCAGGATTCGGCACATTCTCCCTCTGTAATGCAGCTGGATCTTTCTCAAGATCCTTTTTCTTCATTGCTTCCAAGTCTCCCTTGCTTGGTTCAGCTTCTGTTCTTCTTCTATACTTCACTTGACCTTGGCTTGTGCCTTCATCTTGCTCGGCATGGCTTGTATTGGCAGGATGCTCGGCTGCATCATGTGTGGCAGTCTCTCTCTCGGCAGCATCCTTCTCGGTACCCAGCTGCTGCTCGGCATCCTTATGCTCAGCATTGCTTGTCTCGGCAGCATGGTGCTTGGCATCATAACCGTGCCTATGTTGTGTCCTAGGTGGTGGCAGCAATGTTCTCCCACTTCTTGTGACAACTGCTTGTGCTTGCTCGTTCTTGGGATTCTTGATGACACCTCCTGGAAATCTACCCTGTTCGTTGAACTTCCCCATAAAATCCACAACTTGTCCCATTTGATTCTTCAGCTCCACAATGTCTTTAGACATCAAGGCAATGTCCCTAGTGTTGGTTTGAGTTGTGGCCAACAAAGATTGTGTCGAAGTGGCTATGTTCTTGAAAATTTCATCATAGTTGTTCCCTCCACTTACTTGGCCTCCTTGTTGGTTGTAAGGTTGGAATGGCCTAGGCATGAATTGTCCTTGTGGCCTTGCTACATAGGGTTGTTGTCCTTGAGGTGCACTTGGTTGAGGATTGAGCACGTTGTTGTTGTTATTCCAACGAAAGTTTGGATCGTTGGCTCTTGGATTGAAGTTTTGAAAACGTGTCTGACCTCCTGAACCTTGGACATTGCCGAACCCTCCTTGGTAACCCACGACATTCACATCTTCAATGTATGAGTTCACCTGATTGCATTGCTCTGATGTATGTCCTTCTAAGCTGCACACACCACAAACTGACACATTCTTCTCCTTTGCTAATTTCGACACCATCAATGTCAATTTGTTCAAGTCTTCCTTCAACTCATGTATGGCACTTGACTCGTCATGATCACTTATCTTGTTGGCACGTCTTGTTGCAAATGAGCCGAATTGTTGATTGTTGGTTGCTCTCATCTCCAACAAGTTGCTGGCCTCTTCTCTGCTTTTCTCCATAAGTGAGCCACCAGCTGCTGAATCCAAGAATTGTCTTTCCATAGGGCGCAGACCCTCATAAAAATACTGAAGCAGCAGGCCTTCACGGATGCCATGATTGGGGCATGACGCCACAAGTGCCTTGTACCTCTCATAATATGCATCGAAAGACTCATCCACATCCTGCTTAATTGAAGTGATCTCCTTTCGAATTTGTGTCACCCTTGACGATGGAAAATACTTAAGGAGAAACTCATTCATCATAGTAGCCCATGACGTGATCCGTCCAGCTGGCACTGCAAAGAACCACTCCCTAGCTTTATCCTCTAGTGAAAATGGAAATGATTTCATTTTCACAAGTTGCAAGTCAGCTCCTCTAGGGCACATGATGTCGCAACTAAACTCAAATTGTTGTAAGTGTCGGTTCGGATCTTCTCCACTTAACCCATGAAATCTCGGCAGTTGATGGAAAAAACCACCTCTTAATTCGAAGTCAGCTGTTTTTCCTGCTGCTACAGCTGGATAGGTGACATTGGCTGGCCTGACTCCTGTTCCATTAACTTGCCCATTTTCTTCCCTGAGTGAAGTCATTCTCAATTCAACTGAGTGTGGTGGTGATGAATTCGGTGTTGAGTGATGAGATGTTGATGGTATGTTGATGGCAAGCTCCTCTTGGACACGTATAAGTCGGTTGTTGATGTCTCATGTCCAAATGTCAGAACCGCTCATTCACCTACAAAACAGGATGGCACAATTGGCCAAGACCAAGTTAGTAAGTCATAAGGAATTTGAAAAACAAAACTAACTAAGAATTATGAATAGGTTTCGGCATCTAAGATAAAATTAACATACTTAAATAACACACACACAAACATGAAATATTAGGAACACCTAACATATAAACTAACCATGGCATCACACAAAACTGTAACGAACATGAAAATTGGACAAAAACATATTCACACACACGGCAAACAATATATTGAGCTCGGCATCCACACATACATACGGCAAACACTGACATTTATCAATAAGGCATAAGTATAAGTTAGAAACACACATGGCATTCATAGTTACATATAGACAAAAATCATGACAAAAACATAATGTGATGACGTCTCACCCTAAAATGTTTCTACTTGATTTTATTAACCCATAATTTTCAAGGTACGTGGAGCAGGGAAGACCACTGTGCAATGGACTGATACAGCCCAAGGTAGTGTTATGCTTCGTCCGATATACCTCAAAAATTAAAGCCAAGTTAATTTGAAGTTCATGGCGTCATACATGTCTAAGTAAATTCTAGCGTTTAAAGTGTGGTGATGCTTCGGCCCAAGCATTTGGCTAGTTCGAGCGGATTCCGTGGTTTCAGAAGGCAAGTGTCAATGTCACGGGGGGCGAACCCCCTACAAGAACCAGGCAGGACTCGTTTTGTGATCAAGGAGGCGGACCCCTATCGACCCCTTCACCGAGAAGAGTGGTCAGTCATGATCTTGAGATCCAATTGAACAAACCTGAATTCCATATCTATGACAGAACGGCCCCTTACTCAGCTAGGAACAAACTCGGGTCACTAGACCACTCGACAAGTGTTAATCAAAGCCGCCCTCAACCTCATGAAATCCGCAAATAACATGAAGGGTTTAGGCTAAAATTAACAAATGCGGCTTCTCCCTACATGTTACACTTTAAAAACCACAATAAACTCCAACACATATGAAACAATCAACCTCCTAAATATTTACTAAGTTACAACAAATGTGACACAAAAATATACACATATAAATTCGGCACCTACACAAAAATATAAGAAAGAAATTGTTAGTCAAAAATTATGGCACAAAATATACAACTTTCACACCAAAGAATTCGGCACATACACAAATCTACAATGTGTAAATCGACAATATACACAAATATATTCGAAACATATGTGTTTTACACATATAATTCGGCACCTACAAAAGAAAACAAAGTTAATTCACAAACATATACAACACAAAAATCCTTTTTAGTATCCCCGGCAACGGCGCCAAAAACTGACGAGGCCGTTAGTTAACAACCTGCAATTTAAAACCCTATCGTGTAGTATTAGTAAGTAGGGTATCGTTCTAGCCGGGGACACTAGGGAAGGACTTATATTCTGCAAAACAAATCGTTAGTACTTTCAAAAGATTACAAGTATAAACATATATACAAAATATTATCGGGGATTTATGGAATGGTTTGAAACATATAAAAAAAATAAAGACACTTATTTACAAAACATGGTCAATCAATACTCAAGCATAAAACAACGAAGCACCGTGAAGAAAGACATGTCACAAATTTCGCAAGTTTAAGAAGTTGTATTTACGTTTTCACTACTTGTAATTAATTCCAACTATTTAGACTTCTCATGTAAACTTAGTGCCTACAATCGCCTGACACTAAATTTGTATATGTGTCATCCTGTTCAATGCCTACAATCGCCTGACATTGAGACAAAATACACTGATCGAACGAGAGTCATTGGAAACATGGTCCTAGGTATGGCGTCACTCATCCTATTCATCATGCAAATCTCTCACCCTAGCAACCCTTGGTAGTGACTAAGAATCAAGACCTACAATCGCCTGATCTCAACCCTTAGACACTACGGCATATGAAACTCCCCCCTAATAGCTAACTTGTCATGATTCAAGCTAACCTAGAGTTCGATTACGTGTACAAGTGAGGATTAATCAATTCAAGTTATTACTTACATGAACACAAACAACTTAATCTAAATCGTCATCCTAACATGCAATTCTACACGTTACAATCATAAACACAATCACATGAAAATCACCAAGAAGAACAAGCAAACATGTTTATAACGTAAAACCAAAAACCAAAACAAACATATGTATAAAGAACCAACTGTTTTTACACAGAAAATACATACACAAACCATGGAATTATTCATCCTTAACCTACCTATATAGATCGGCAAAGGGTGAAAAGATGATCGGCGGAAGATGGGCAGTTGGCAGCAAGGGTTGGCGGCGGCGGCTTGGTGTTTTTCTGTGTAAGGAGGGTTTTTGGTAGAGTTTGGCTATACTATGTTTTGAGCAATTGAAAGACACTTTTTCTACTGTGTTACATGTGTATTTATAGAGACAAAACCCTAAAGAAACCTAATGAAAATCGGCAGCCCCTTGTGTTCCAAACCGGGTAGGTTTCTCTTCTTTCCTTGTTGGATTTGTCTTCCTTCTCTTTAATTTGCTGACTTGGAAAATAGTTTAAAAACTTCTTTTTCTGAATTCATGGACTCTTCCTCATGTGTGTGGGTCGGCATTGGGCTCTCTTTCATGCTCATGGACTCCTAGGACAGCTGAAAGGCTTCCATAATCTCGGTAGAACAAGTTATCCTGTTTTGACCGGGATAACTTTCGTAGTTGTTATTTTCGGCTTCTCCTTGGTGATTTCTTCGATTCTTCTTCTTCTAAACAACTTCCCATATCATCATTAAGCTCTTCATCAATCATTTGGCATGCTTGGGAAGGATTTTGGTGAAGAAACACACTCACGAACTCGGTAGACAACTTCAGCAAATTCTGTCCTGTTTCCAGCAGACTGACCTCCGGCCATTTTTTCCGGCATAACTCCTTCCTCAGAACTTGGATTTCTGCGATTCCAAAAGATTTAGAAACTAGACGTCCACAGCTTTCCATCCATATATGGCGCGTTCCCTAGTTCCTCCTGGATCGTCCTAGGGAAATCTTTGAAGTTGAGTTATGGTTTCTGGAAATCCTCTGTTTTTGTTCCGAATTCATGCTTTTGGCCTCTTGTCTTTCCATGCTTCTTTTGCGACCTTCCATAAGTCCGATCCTCACGATTCTTGTTTTTTTATGTCCACATACATGTCACCTACACATTCAAAAGATATAATCAAGTAGTGACAATGTATTGGTTTACAGAAACTTAAGAAAAACATCACGATCACTTCCAATTTCAGCTTTTAACGATGTTGCACATACTTTATCTATTTTACACATGTTTTAGCCAATGTTCTACAAATAATCCCTTATGCTAAATATCTACTAATATTAACCTAATAATGGATAAACAAAGCATAAATGAGGGTGAAAACATATTAAGAACGTAGCATAAAATGCTCCTATCAATAGCTATCACATTGAGTGAGTTATGGTCATTCTCGAAAAGTAAGACAGATCTGTTCGAGAATCTGATTTTTCAAAATCGTCAGAAACTTTGATAGAGATTTCTCGATAGCTCCGAATGAAAGGTATGAATGTCTACTTTCCAGAGCCGTTTATAGATTGTCCGTATCTATTTCGTACAAGAAGTTAGAGCTGATTTAGTCCCTGAAGGTCATGCTGCCCGAGAATCTTAATTTTTGTGTGACCTTGTTTTTCGAGTTCTCAAGCGACCTTCTCCTCATGATCAATGTGTGAAAAATCTGGATGGAGGATAATCTGACATGGTTTAGTTAATCAGTGCCCAATTCCACATTTGAAGACATGTTAAATAGCATTAAGATGTCAAGTTATCGATACTTCTGTGATTACTGTGAATCAAAAAGCGCCTTATGATTGATGTTAGAATGAGGGGGAGATGCACACTTGAGGGAAAGTCTAACATATACATGTTATTGTCAAATGTGAAGGGTGTGGTTGTTTGGTATCAACCATGTTGTACTTTTTTCCCTTAGACTACGCGTTTTGTCCCATTGGGTTTTTGTTTGGCAAACTTTTTAACGAGACAACATTGCATATACTGCTTGTCTCATGCAGAGACCATTAATCAACATGGGTTTGATCATGAATGTGTTTGATTAAGGAATCATTACACATGACAGACTAGTTTGAGTTTTGGTCTAAATCTACTCTTAAGAAACATGTGGAAAACATTGAAATGTAGCATTTATCAAGTCAATCTGATTGAAGTATCCATCAGGGGGAGTATCACATGACGAGTTCTCAATGGAGTAGTTGATGCGTTGTACTCTTTCGTCCATCGACCAAGGTTTAGTTTTTCTCACCGGGTTTTTGTTACTTGGTAAGGTTTTCACGAGGCAATACTTGATGCACCATTCAACATGACGACGCGCGACACAAGTGTGAGTATTGTAGAACAAACGACATATGTGTATACCTTGGTCTATGCAGAATACATGAGAGTTATTGTTCCCTAATTATAACAGGCCGGATATCTATACATGTTTCCTTGTATGACACCGATTGGTGATATGCAAGTCTCTATATATAAAGGGTTCATATCAATGAATAAGATGATGATTCTTTAATATATTTACCATCTCTTGTTATTTTAGAGTTTCTTCCAAAACAGCTCATGTTTTTAATCTATTTTTATTTTTACTTTAAGATGTAATTTCAATTTCCATTTTATTATTTTTTTTTTTTGTAAAAAAGTAGCCTTAGTATGAGGGGTTGAGACTTTGCAACATCCAACTAGCTAACCTTATTGTAAAACAACCTGAAGGGAAAAACCCCAAATAAACTGATCTGGTTTAAGCTCCGAAGACACAGGAATCACCATGATTTTATGAATCAGATCAAGTGGTACAGTCTGCAATAAAAGAATATTCCCAAGCACCATTTAAAATGAATGGCTAACTGAAACACCCTAATCTAACAATATTTCTAGCGTAATTAGGACTAAGCTGTTAAAGAGTCAAAGGTAGTGGCTAATTGAATTTCCAAAACAAACATAATTACCATCTCCAATAATTTATCTCATACTATCAACAAGAATATTTTGAGAATCTAGAATACATTTTCAGGCATAATTGTAAGAAAATGATCAATGTTTGAGATATTTTTTAGTAACTAAATTTACCAACCAAGAAGGTTCGAGTAAGAATTTTTCAGCCAAATTTAGCCAAAGCTACTTGATTAAAAACATACGCTGGGCGAATCCCTAACCTCTATGTTTTATCGAAGTAATTGTATGAGACGCGTACCAACCGACTGCCGAATGAGAATTACCTCAAAAGAATAATCTACTTTGTTTGTCAATGTGATCAATGAATTTATTTTAGATATTTCAAGCAAGAAAGAGTATGATTGGGCACACATGAAACGTTGGCTTTAAATTGCCCAACCTGAAATAGACATCTAATGCGGTCTTCTTCTTGAACAGTGTTCTATGGTCGGTCCGCTATCCGTTAGAGCATCTCCAACAGCTCATGTAAAACTAGAATAATTTCTATTTTTGAGGAAAACATCATTTTTAGTTCTAATAGCTCATATAAAGGATCCTCTATAATACAAAAAGTGGAAAGAGAGATAAACATATCCTCAAAATCTATAGAATTTTTACAAATTTGTATCTTCATGTAAACTTTATTACTTACCTTTTTAAATTTATTTTCTTCCCTAAAGAAAGAACAAAACGTCATTTAGTTAAAACAATTAAGCAAATAATTAAGGTTTGATTTGAATGAATTTATATATTTCTATAAATTTATTAAATTATACAGAAAATATTTAATTTTGTATATAAGAATAGAAGAGTTGTTGGAATTTAGCTCATTTTCTTATAGAGATTTTACGATTTTCTCCTCTATAATTGAGAATTAATACAAGAACTGTTGGAGATGCTATTAGAGTGATCTCGTAGTTCTTATGGAGTGAAGACGATGGGGTGTCAGCTCATGAACTTTTTCCTTTTGCCGCATTTTCCCTCCATGCTCTTGACTTCATATGTGAGAACCCGATATTATTATTTAATTTTCTGACACACTTAAGGTTTAATTTCGATACTTTTCGTTACGTCGTAAGTGTATCTAACAATTTTACATTAGAACACACGTTGCCACATGGATAGGAGTATTTACAGAATATTTTTTCCAGCACTCCACGTATTTTCATTCTATTTTTACGATTTAATTTGACATTTTATTTTCATTTAAATGATTTTCAGAAAATGTATTTAGTTTTAACATTATTTTAAATTTAGGTTAAATCATGGCCGTTGATTCAATCATTGAATCATAGCCGTCGAAAACCTTTATAAAACTCCTCTATCCTTTTCCACCACCGACACCCTATCTTCTTTCCTTTCTCCTCCTTTCATTATTTCTCTATTTCCTTTTCTGCTTCCTCTTTTTTCCATTTTGGTCTCTCTATCTCTCTCACGAGCAGCTCGAAGACCGGCCCAGCAGCTCACCCACAGCCACCACTAGCGGCCTTGTCTGACCCCTGCGACCGAGCCCTGACCCTGCCTCACCGCCACCACTAGCGGCCTCGCCTCACCCCTGCGACCGAGCCCTGACACTCAGCCACGCCGGAGACGCTGGGACAGACACCTAGTAGAGGAGAGAGAAACACCCAAGCTCTGCCAAGTTGGGTTGGGTGCTAAACCAGGCCGGAGAAGAGCTAAGGAACTTCCAGGCAGCACCAAGAGCTGCCCAAAAGCTTGGAGAAGGAGGAAAGAGGCCAAAAACACCTCTTCAAAGGAGATCCACCAGAGTTTAACAGAGTTTGACTTCGAGGTATAAAAACCTCGACTTTTCTCTCGATTCATGCCAAGATGAACTGCTTGGGTTGTGTAGAACTTAGATATGCAAGTGAAGAAACTCGGTTTGGCCAGGAAAGCTTGGTTTCTAGCCGAACCAGTCGATCAGAGAAGACACGGTAAAAACTCAAGTTTTTACCGCATCAGTTTTACCTTTTTACTGTTTTACCATGTGGTGAAATCATCGAATTAACCCTGACAGATTTACTTTTACACTTTTACTTTTACTATTTACTTTTGACTTTTATTGTTACTGAGTTGACTTTGACTCTTAATGTTTACTGTTGATTTTTACTGTTACCAGTTGATCGTTGACTTTTACTGTTTCAAAGTTGACTTTTGACTTTTACTTTAGCATACTTACTTTTTAAATTTTTTACCACTACGATTAAGTAATTTAAAGGTTTTAGAATTACTAAAGGGTTTGTAATCTTTTACTAAACCTTGTTTAAAAATATTTTGAATTAAATAAGTGATGAAACGACGTAAGTACTGAATAGATAACAATCCTGAATTCTCGCCAGTTCGAGAATCAGTATATCAATTAATTAGACCCTGATGTCGGAAATATAATCAGAAAAGCTTATCGAGTCATAAATTGTAGATAATAAATCCTCGAAAAGCATTTACCTGACTATGTCATTTATACCTCACAAACAAACCTAGGAGCGCATCATCACCGGCTTCCGGAGGATCGTGAGTTGGAGCACAGCCATATGCTTGGTCATATCAGGTAGTAGGGGGCACACCCAATGGGTGAGTCGTAACCCTCCTGGGTTAGTGACTTTTATTTATTTATATATATGTAAAGGTATAAGCTGCATTGATTTACTGTGTGACCACATGGTTTTACTATCATTGGTGTGTGTTGTGGATCAAAAAGAAGTACCGTTGTCCTGATTTCCAGTGTTTCGCCTGAGAGTGACGGGACCTAGTGTTTAGACTACGTTTCCGATGGTGTCGATGACACGTGAACCTCTGGAGGGGCAATGCCATGATTTTAATCTTCCCCGCTTACGCTAGTCCCTCATAGAGTGACGCGAGTCGTAAGTGCGACGTGCTACTATGAGTGATCTGTTAGGTATTTGTTATAAATGGACGCTCTCACTACTAGTCGTTCCCCGACGCATAGGTAGTTGGCTCCAGTTTGCTGTAAAGACAAACCCGGGATTTTGTCCATGTGGATCCAGAAAATCCTTCATGTGTGGTTAACGTTCTTTTACTTGAGCTTTGTGTGCGTGACCGTACTGCATATGTTTTAAATTCCCTAGACGTATACTTATACATATATCTACATATATGAACTATATGTTTTCTCATGGGTTTTTAAACCCTGATTTGGTTAGGCTTCGGCCCCATTTGGGTTAGCGAGGACAAGTTGCTCACCCCTACATCTTTTTGGTTTTCAGCACCCTTCACTAGAGGAGCTAGACTAGGAGCTCGTGGATCGGCATCGGTCATCGTGCATATTCGTTTCCGGTAACACCCTTTCTTGTGTGGACTCCACTTCTCCTGATCTCCGTATTTGATATAATAAGTTGTTGTGAACTTTGAACTATTCCGGCTTATTTATTTCGAGACATTTCCTGTCATTTTTTATATTTTTGTCTCGTGTGTTTCCATTCGCTACCTTCCGCTTATGTATTAATTTAATACTTATCTGCACATCTATCATTTCATATTTATTATTCATAATATTGTGTTGTGATTATTTTACCTTAGTCTTGTAGTTTCAGTCTGGAAAGTAGTTAATACGTCAAATAACGTATTGGTTACTCGTTAGTCCGAGATTACGGCGGTTACTGCAATACTTTAGAGCCGAAAATAGTCCCGGGATGCGACAGTAATTAATTGGTATCAGAGCATCGTTTTGGTACCTTCCGTGTCATTGTTATACAACTAATTTGTTTCTTCGAGTCGTATACTCTGATTTGTTAGTGTGCAATGCATGGCCTTATGTTGTATTCCTGCATACCAAAAATAGTTCATTCTTGTTTTGATAGTTGATATTCTTGTTATCCTTGCATGTACTGGACATTGTTTCGGTGACTAATCTTTGTTTCTTTTTTAGTATCAGTCACGTGCCACCTCGCCGTCAGCTTGATGAGATACTCAAGCACTCCGTGTCTTGGGAAATTCTCCACCTCCTACTCCTCAGGAGATAGAGCTAGAGAGGAGATCTAGTTGCCTAGCGATTTTCTTGAAAGTTAGGCCACCTAACTTCACCAGCACCACTGAGGCTGTAGAAGCTGAGACATGGTTGAATCATATCAAGAAACTACAGCGGACGGTTAATACCCCTGTAGAGTATCAGGTTGCTTTTGCTGTTGATTCCTTCACTGGAGAGGCTAGTAGTTGGTGGGAGACCATTGTAGATCGACATGATGTAGATCAGATGACTTGGGAGCAGTTTGAGGAGCTTTTCTTCGATCAATACTTCCCTCTAGTTCTGAGAGATCAGAAGATGGTTAAGTTCTTTAACCTGACGCATGGGAGCATGACCGTGCATGAGTATGTTGTGTGATTCACATCGCTGGTCAAATATGTGCCAGGTCTCACCGAGATGGTGAAGGCCCAGAGATTCGAGGCTGGTCTTCAAGATTCCATCTGTCGCGAGTTGCTCTCCAATTCCACTCGCACATATCAGGATATTATCAGTGTTGCCTATAAGATAGAGAGTAATAAGGTGGCACATTTCCAAAGCATAGATGGACATGACAGCAGTCCCTATTCCTGTAATAGAGATAGGAGGGCGACGAGGATGAGCAATGGGGAGGACTTTTGGCGGTAACACTGGTGCTAGTAGCAGTGGTAGTTGGTCTTCAGGAGGCCGATCTGCACCATATTCATGCTACAGCGGCGGTCAGCTAGGGCATACCCATTGGCATTGCCCCAACAGGGATCATGGCACAGCTTCAGCATCAGGATCCTCTAGTCGTGCCCAGTCACAGGTTCAGCAGACTTCTCAACAGCAGTCGTACCAGCAGGCTTCTCAGCAGCAGCCTTATCAGCAGTCTTCTCAGCAGCAACCGTACCAGCAGGCTTCTCAGCAGCAGCCTTCTCAGAGTCAGGGTAGCCAGACCAGCTAGGCCTCACGTGGCAGAGGTCGTAGTAGTCATAATATCGGAGGACGTGGACAGGTCTATGCATTTGCAGGAGGATAGCTAGCTTCGGACACGTCGACAGCTCTTTATGGTACGATTCTTATGTCTAATTCAGAAGCTAGGGTTTTGTTTGATACAGGTGCTTCACAATCTCTTATTGTAATTTTTCATATGTATCAGCTGCTAGTTAAGGATATGAGACTACTAGCACATGTATACCCATTAGATATTGAAGGGTATGATTTGATCCTTGGTATGGATTGGCTTGAGAAGTATCGAGCCTTCATTGATTATGAGAAGAGGACAGTTACAGTGAGAATTCTAGGCAAGGATAGAGTTATGGTGATCAGAATGGATGAGCGACTCACATAGCCGAGTCCACTCTTGCGACCCTGTTTTCGTGGGAGAAAGACTCTAACTTGCTACAGTATGGTGTGATCAACGAAGGAGAAAGGTGAATCTAGTGGTGACAGATATATTTTGGTAATTGATGAGTATCCCGGAGTGTTTACTGAAGATTTACCTAGTTTACCGCCACACCGTGAGACAGAGTTTCAGATCGATTTGGTCCTAGGAGCCACACCGATTTTGATTCCACCTTACCGTATGGCACCAGCAAAATTGCAAGAGTTGAAGTTGCAGTTGGAAGATCTTATGAGTAAGAGTTTTATCAGGTATAGTTCATCATCATGGGGAGTACCGGTGCTGTTGGCTAGAAAGCATGATGGGACCCTTTGTCTCTATATAGATTATCAGAAGTTGAACAGTGTCATTGTGAAGAATAAGTATCAACTTCTGAGAATTGATGATTTGTTCAACTAGCTTGCAGGAGCTCAATACTTTTTTAAGATTGATCTGAGGTCTGGTTATCATCAACTTTGAGCACGAGAGGGTGTCATCGAGAAGACAGCTTTTTGCACACTATGGGCACTTCGAGTTCCTTGTCATGTCATTCGGATTGACGAATGCCCCAGCAGCTTTCATGGAAAGCATGAACCGAGTCTTTGGACCTTATCTGGATTAGTTCATGATTGTGTTCATCGATGACATTCTAGTCTACTTCAAGACGCAAGTTGAGCATGAGTATCATCTTCGCACCATTCTACAGACTTTGTGGAATCACCAACTTTTCGCTAAAAAGTCAAAATGCGAGTTTTGGCTTTCTGAGGTGAAGTTTCTTGGTCATGTAGTCTTAGCTTCAGGGTTGTCAGTGAATCCAACGAAGATCGAGGTAGTTCTAGAATGGGAACATTCTTAGAATGTTACATAGGTGAGAAGTTTCCTTGATCTAGCCAGATATTATCGCCAATTTGTCAAAGACTTCTCAAAGATTGCCACACCACTACCCAATTTGACGAAGAAAGGAGTAAAGTTTGAGTGGGGTGACAAGTATGGAGAGGCTTTTACATAATTGAAGAGCCGTTAGACAACCACTCCAGTCCTCGTTCTCCCCAATAATGTGGATCCGTACCAAGTGTATACGGATGTTCTAGGGACTGGTTTGGGTTGTGTGCTTATGCAAAATGGTGAAGTTGTGTGTTATGGCTCTAGGCAGTTGAAGACACATGTGAGAAATTATCCAACTCATGATTTGAAGTTGGCAGCTGTTGTTCATGCCTTGAAGATCTAGAGGTGTTATCTCTACGGAGCCACCTTTGAGATCTACACGGATCACAAGAGTCTAAAGTATATTTTCACTCAACGTGATCTTAATCTACGACAGCGAAGATGGATGAAGTATCTTACTATTTACTAGTTCACTCTACGATAACATCTAGGCAAAGAAAATGTTGTTGCCGATGCTTTGAGTTGAAAGCCGAGGTATGAGCTTGCGAGTATTTTTCTATCTCGCATGGAGGCTTTGGAGACACTGAAAGACTATGATTTAGATGTTCAGTTTGGGGATTCTTATGGATTATTGGCAAGTGTATTTAGGCATCACATCCTGCAGCAAGTGGGAGATGACCAGTGGAATGATCTAGAGAGTCACATGCTTCGAGCCCAGGTTTACTCTGGTGAAGCCAATAGCAAGTGGAGTGTAAGTGGTGATGGACTTATCAGGTACAAGGGACGTGTCTTTGTCCCTAATGATAATTATATCTGGGGACTTGTGCTGGATGAGTCATACCGGACCAATTTCATCATGCATCTTGGAAGTACAAAGATGTATCAGGACATGAAGCGCCAGTTTTGGTGGAAAGGCATGAAGCAGAGCATTGGAGAGTATATAGCTAGATGTGATATGTGTAAGCAAGTAAAGGCAGAGAACAGGCATCTGACATGACTTCTTGAGCCGTTAGCAGTTCCATAGTGGAAATGGGATCATTTCACCATGGATTTCGTTACCGGATTACCTCGTTCACGGGGAAGTCATGATGGGATATGGGTGATCGTTGATAGATTGATGAAATCTGCTCACTTTCTTCCTGCCAAGATGAACTCGCCTACACAGCATTTTGCCGATTTGTACATTAGTGAGATGATAAGACTTCATAGGATACCAAAGAGCATCATCTCATATCATGACCCACGTTTCACTTTCAAGCTTTGGAAGTCATCACAGAAAGAGTTAGGCACTGAGCTACACTTGATTTCGGCATATCATCCTCAAACAGATGGACAGTCTGAGTGTACGATTCGTACCTTAAAGGACATGTTTCGAGAGTTCATAGTAGATTTTGGTGAAAAGTGGCATGAGTGCCTTTCACTTGCAGAGTTTGCATATAATAATAGCTACCACCGTAGCATTGGTATGACTCCATTTGAAGCACTTTATGACCGACCATGTAGATCCCTTATGTGTTGGTTCGACAGAGAGGACAAGGTTTTACTTGGTCCTAAACATATACAGGAGACTTTGGAGAAAATATTGATTGTCCAAGAGAGGCTTATGGCAACCCAGAGTAGGAGCAAATCATATGCAGATACACGCCGAATACCTCTTGAGTTTGCAAATGGGAGGCTTTGTGTACTTGAAAGCTAGTCCCTGCAAGGAAGATAGACATTTTGGGGTTAAAGGGAAGTTGGCCCAAGGTTTGTAGGGCCCTTCCAGATAACTTAGAGAGTTGGATTCTTTGCTTATCGGATTCACTTGCCACCACGAGTGCAACAAATACAAGACGTGCTCCACGTCTCACAGTTACAGAAAAGCCCACTAGGAGCCCCACATAATATTATTTGGACAGACGTGCAGCTACACAGTGATGCTTCTTACGAGGAGAGGTCATACCGCATCTTAGATCATGATGTGAGGAAACTTAGGAATCGTGAGGTTCCTGCAGTAAAAGTGCAATGGGATCATCATAGTGAAGAAGAGGCTACTTGGGAGCTTGAGTCAGTTATGCGGCAGACTCATCCGCACCTCTTCTGATATTCAGGTAAATTTCGAGGACAAAATTTAATTTAAGAGGGGGGGTAGGGTGTAAGACCCCGATATTTTTATTTAATTTTCCGACACACTTAGGGTTTAATTTCGATTACTTTTTGATAAGAGCATTTTACGCTATGTTTTTAATGTGTTTTTACCCTCATTTATACTTGGTTTATTCCTTAGTAATGTTGTTTTTACTTATTTTGAGTCAAAATGGTTTTTTTGTAGAGAAATGGCTAAAACATGTATTTATACAGAAAAATGTTCTTAAGTGTTGAAAATTCGATTTTGGATAAGACTTGGTTATTTCTCTTATGATTCACCGTACCTTTACATTGTCATTTTTGATGAATTTGGTTTAATGTGTAGATGACATGTAAATGAGCATATGAGAACAAGAATCATGAAGATTGGATTCACGGAGGACACCAAAAGAAGCCATGGAAAAGAAGTACTCCGAAACATAAGATTTTGATCCGAGCAGAAATTTTCAGAAACCCTACATCAACTTCGGAAAATCATATCTAAAGATCCAGGAGGAATCTGAGGACGATCCACATATCAATGGAAAGCTGTATGTGTCTAGTTTTCATATCTTCTGGAATCGCATCAATTGGAGTTTAGATGAAGGAGTTATGATCAAAACAATGGACGGAGGTAAAGCTATAAAACTGGGCAGTTTCTGCCTAAGATGTCACACGAGTTTGGGAGGATGTTTCTTCACCAAAATTCTTCCCAAGCATGTCAAAGGACTTAAGAAGAGCTTAATGAAGTCATGGGAAGCTGCATTGAAGAAGGAGATCTGAAGAAAATACCCCCAAACTTAGACTTTGCTAGTCCTCGAGCAAAACGAAATCAGAAAACAATGACCAAACCCAATCCTAATTCTTCCAACGATCACCTCAGAGAATCAAACTCAACTATACAGCTTTCAAATAACAACAATCATTAAAACAAGTCCACAAGAGCTTTCAATAAAAAGCTAATAAATCCTGATAACAACCATGCTTAAGTTGATAGCCACAAATCAATATAAATTTTCACAACCCAAATAGACACATGACAGTCAGCTTCAACTTCAAATCTCACCAAGGATTTCACTCTTAATGAAGCACACTGATTTTCTAGGTTACACACTCATGTTTATGTGAGAGGAAGAATATATCAAACAAAATAGCTCACATAAATCTTTAGAAAGAAAAGGCTTTTTCTGAAAAGAAGAATTAAGAATGATCTCATGTAAGAATCCCTATCAATTGAACTAGAATATTGTCCCATAGGCTCACTTCTTTGACTCATCTCCGCAAAATTGCCTCACACTCATCCCAGAATGAATAAGATCTTTGTTTATGGTTGTAATGGGGCTAAGGGTATTGGCTAAAAGAAACGAAGGATAGAGGAGTTCAAAGGTTCTAAGAAATCAATAGAACAACTATAATCGAAACCCAATCTCGGCAAATCCTCAAATGTGCGGCACAACAACCTCCTTAGTAACATCTATCGAATGCCAAATTGCATTATGTTAGGCTCTTTTTCATTTTAACCATCCTTATGTTCTTTCTCTTCTTTTTCTTTTTCCTTCTATTTTTTTTTGGAGCAACTTTGTATTATAGCTTTTACATGCCAAGCTTGGAGACGTCTCTCAGCTAGAGCTCTTTTACTGTAAGATTTTTCTTTTTAGACTAGCTCTCTTTGTACTAAAACATCTCATATCCAAGCTTCTTACTCCAACTTCATGCTTCGGCAACAACAAAACACTAACCATCTTCCTTCTCAACTCCAATGTCTTACCATAAAAGTGTGTCCAGCTTTTTTTTTTTCTTTCTTTCTTTTATTTTTAATCTGGACTGCCCTGTACATTCAGAAATACTTGAACAATGACATCCCCTTTTACTGCATTTTAACGCCTTGACCTGCGAACTCTATCTCGCCCGTCAGTATACACCACAACCCCCAAACTTGTTTTCTTCCACATATTCTCTTACTTCAAAATTTCATTATGCTGTAGTGCTCTATTAATTTCTCAGAACAAAGGTAGGATATGTGTTTAAAGGTAAAGGGTTGGGAATATGTGTTTTATGAAAGAAAAGGCTTATTAAGGCTCAATGGGCTAACTAAAGGATAATATAATTCGGGACATAAGCTGTATGGCTATGGTGCTGATCCTAATTGCCTTAATCCTTCCCAGAATTCATGCGAGACAATGAAAAGTTTCGAGAGCCAATGATGCAAGTTCTAGGACAATAATGAGATCATGTACCCTGTCTAGCAAGAAAAATCAGAACTAATGTATAACACTCTCAAAAATAGGCAATAGGCTCAAAAACTCACATAAGGTTATACAAGTCTTTACTAACCATCATATGTTTCTCTAGACCACAAATTTCCATATTAACCATGGCTATTGTTCCAAGCATGACCATCATAAGAAAATATTAACAAAAGATTGATGTCTAGACCTAAATTAATGCTCATCATTATCATCAGCTGTATGAAAATCCAATTCATGTCTCATCCTAGGTGTTGGAAGAAACTAAAACAACAAAAAAAAATTTTTTGAGCTGATTTTCTGTATTTTACTACCACATGTGAATCTAAACATAGAAAAACAAAAATCAAAAATCCCTTCCCCCAAACTTAGTTAAGACATTGTCCTCAATGTCAAACAATTTAGCATGGTAATGCATCAAACAAGTAAGGGATAAACACAAAAAGAATGAAAATTTGAAAAGCAAGGATTGAGTTTAGAACTCCCTGGATGTAGCCGAAGAAGAAAGAAGGCCAAAGCATGCTCCAAGTAGAATTTTCCATGGCTGCTGCAACTTAATCACCGAATCGGACACTGAAGACAGTGTTATTCGGCCAAAATCTGCCCGGGCTCATTGCAAAGCAATGAGTCTTGTAGCTCTCGTCGAGACACATAAAATCGACATATTACAAGTCAGAATCGGACACTGCTGCCACAGATTAGCAGATGCAGCATATTACTCTTTAGCTGAACTGCTGCTTCACCATTCCATCCTCGAAAACCATGGGCTGCCTCCCAGGAGCGCTAAGTTTAAAGTCTTCAGCCAGACTTAGCAACGATCAAACATAAGAAGCATCATTAAGATATAACACTTCCGTCGCCTCACCACCAAAAGACTCCAAATATGGCTTAACTCTGTGACCATTCACCTTGAATGTTGCACCACCTTTCTTGAACACATTGTTGACTATGCTTGTTAAAGAAACATTATGCTGAACAACTCCACCCATCTTTTTAGGTGACAATCTACTGCTCAGTTGCTGCCTTCGTAGATCCTTAAGAGTCTTCTCAAGTTCGTGATCGATAGGAAGATGCTTTGTGTACTGTGATCTCCTCCCGTGCATAAATCTCCAAGAATTTTATTGGTGTACCTATGCACACGAAAACGAGTTAAATACTGAATGTAAGACACAAATATTACGAAAGGAAAGCCTAAATCGAATAGGAAAAAGAAAAGAACGTCTAAACACAAGGAAAAGGAATCCTGTTTTCTGAAGGAAATCTGCCAGATTTGCGCACTGTCCACTTCCGTGATGATATCTCTCTGCTCCGAACTCGGAATTGCAATCCGCTTGTCGAGTTGGAAAATAGACTTATGTATCTTTCCAGTGATATAAGACACCCCTGCAAAGATGTGAAATTATCAGTTCATAATGAGCTTGCAAAACAGTTACAGATCACACAATGAACAGAAAAACTGGACTGATTTTTGAACACGTTGTTGACACCGAAACGACACAAAAATTTCCACACCAAATCAAATCAAATCAACTATAATTAGAATAGGAATTTAAAGATTAAAGTTATACTAAATATCCCCGGCAACGGCGCCAAAAACTTGATGGAATCCTGCAAGTATACAGGGTGGATGTAGTTTAGAAAACGGAAGAAGAAAGGGTTGTCGATCCCACGAGGATATTAGTTCAATCTAAATTATGAAATACCTAATCTAACTACTGTGAAACATACAAGAACAAGAAGCAAAATGCAACAAACACGGAAATAATGACTCAAGACTAAATGGACTTGTGACTTATGAGGTTTGAGAAAGGGTTTTATAAAACTGAAAAGTAACTTGTAAATAAAAAGTAAAAGGGAAACAATTGAATTCGAAAAGAGTATGAATATGATGATGATGAATTTAGGGTGTCGGAATCTTCCACAAACAATCCTATCTACGGTTTGACACAACTAATGGATTATTATGTTCCTCCAGATAACAGTTCTCGTATCTAAGTTCAGTTACGACACTTAGACCTTAGTTCTCCTTAATCGTATGAATCTCTCCAGGAATGGCAGAGCTCGTATATCCTAATATGCAGTCTATCCAGTTACGGCATAAATTTAACACTTAGGACTCATGATGCTTTAGAAAACAGAGAACCATGCAAACTACCATTCCAGTTACGGCAACAGTATAATTCACAATTCCTAATCTCAAGAAGCTAAATAGAATTCTATTGCAGTTACGCCTCAAATTCTACTTCCGATAGCTAGATGCAAAGCCTAATGGTCGCGAATCAATAGAACTTTATCACAAGCAACAAATCAAGCAGAGATTAAGAATTTATCTAAAAAGAAACTAACAATCCATCAATTGAATATCAAAACATGTAGACAATCATGTTAGGGCTTCATCCTAGCCCTAGAAAAGAGTTTAGCTACTCATGCTTAAAGAAAACATTAAGAATCTAATTGAATGAAGATGGAGCATGGAATCGGTGGAGGGCAGCAGCTCTTCCAATGAGATTGTAGTTCTGAATGGTCCGATCCTCCCTGTATGCTTGACAAAATCTCTATTTATATGGTGTCCTTTTCCTTCTTGCTTCAGGCTTGGGTTTTCTCTTTAATTGCATAGCCCAAAAGGAGACTTCTAAATGTCCAAGGAAACATGTATTGGACTCTCAAAAGGTCCATAATGCTGAATTAACTCGCCTGGAATTTTGCCAAGTCATTCTGGTCTTGTAAACTCGAGCTCTTCAAATACAGTGTAGATTCGTCATTCCTGAACAGTCTGCACTAAAACGGCTATATCTCCCTCTAGGAATATCGAAATCACGAACCGTAAAATTCTATAGAAACTAGACATCTAGGCCTTTTCGTGCATATAAGGCTCACTCTCTGATTCTTTCTGGAACAGCACAGTTAAATCCCCGAAGTTGGCTGTTCTGTCACGACTGCTTCAGCTGTCAGGATTGCAAACTCCTTTCAATCCTTCTTTATCCCGTTTTTGCTTCTTTTCCTCAACTTTGCTCTTCAAACCTACAAACACACTATTTTAAGTAAATAGGCTAAAAACAAGGAAAACTTATACAAATATCAAGATTAAAGGGCATAGAAATATAGGAAAATACAAGCACATCAGTCATCATGGCAGCCGAAACAACCAAGTATGGAGCTTTCCCGGTCAAACCGGGAAAGTCTGTCCCTACCGAGTTCTAGCAATGGATTCGGCTGCCTATGAGCCCAAGAACTTGTGTATGAGGCCTACATGGATCCAATAACATGTAGAGGAGTCCAATAAATCAGAAATCCAAAGGTCCAAGTCGAAATCCTTGTCCAAAGATGAAAGGAGGAAACCAAGTCCAAGAAGGATTCCAAGTCCAACAAAGGTTGTGTCTCCTTGAAGCTCCCGAATTCCCTAGGATTTTGTTCGAAATTTTCTGTATAAATAGACATGTATAGCTCTTAGTTTAGTGGCTTCAACCTTTGTAATTTTTAGAGAGCCAAGCTCTACCCAAAAACCCTAAACACCAAAGTTACAAAAGCTGCCGCATTCCATTGTCATTGCCGAGTTCATCCATCCTATCACCAATCACCCTACTTTGGCCGAATTATCTCTAGGAGGTCTTAGGTATGGATCTATGTAAGCTTTTGTACACTTTAATGTTTTTGTCGAATCTCATAAGGATATATATTGTTTTTGTGGTTTTATGTTTTGAACATATGCATGAGTTCTTCTGTTTCTTATGTGTTTGTTCAATAACATAACGATTAGTATGCATGCCTAGGTTGTGAATAAAAGAATAATTTGCTGTGTTTACATGATTAAAATACTTTATTTGATTAATTGTTTACCTGATCACGTAATCGAACCTGAGGGTAGTCTAGACGTCAGATGTTCCTAAGGGGGGAGTTTAATATGCCGTAGTAATCTAGGGTTGAGCTCACCGCGTCGGGTTCTCAATTGTAGTTGCTACATAGGGTTGCTAGGGTAAGTGATTTACATGCTAATAGGATGAGTGACGTCATGCCTAGGATCATGTCTCCAACGACTCGTGAACGGTAAGTGTATTTCGTGTTAATGTGATGCGCGTCGTAAGCATTAAACGGGATGACACATAAACTTAGGATGATGCGCGTCGTAAATTCTAAGTTACATGAGAAGTCGTAAAAAGTTGGAATTAATTAAAGTATTCGAAAATTTAAACATTGCATCTTAATCTGTTTCATAATCTTACATGCTATTTAATCGGTGCTATGTGCTATTCTAAATGTTGCATGGTTGGATGATCACCTGTACATAAATTGTTTATTTCTTTATATGTTTCGCACCACTTTATAAATCTCCCATCAAATTTGTATATATGTATAGTGTATTTCTTTGTACTGACGTTTGTTTTGCAGAATTTAATCCTTCCCTAGTGTCCCCGGTTAGAACGATACCCTACTTACTAATACTACACGATAGGGTTTAAATTGCAGGTCAACCAATGACACGTCACTTTTTGGTATGTTGTAAGTGTATCTAACACTTTTACATTAGAACACACGTCACAACATGCGTAGGAGTATTACAAAAAAAAATTCCGACACTCCACATATTTTCTTTCTATTTTTACAATTTAATTTGATGTTTTATTTTCATTTAAATGATTTTCAGAAAATGTATTTGGTTTTGACATTATTTTAAATTTAGATTTAAACGTGGCCGTTAATTCGATCGTCGAATTGTGGCCGTCGAAAACCTTTATAAAACCCTCCTTATCCTTATCCACCACTGACACCCTATCTTCTTTCCATTCTTCTCCTCCTTTTTTGCTTCCTCTTCTTTCCTTTTCTGCTTCCTCTTCTTTCCATTTCGGTCTCTATCTCTCTCTTTCTCGAGCAACTTTGAAACCGGCCCAACAGCTCACCCACAGCCGCACATCCTGCCTCACCACCACCACTAGCAACTTCGTCTCGCCCCTGCAACTGAGCCCGGACCATCACCACACCAGAGATGCCGGGACAGATGCCTAGCAGAGGAGAGAGAAACACCCGAGCTGTGCCCAGTCGGGTTGGGTGCTAAACCCGGCCATAGGAGAGCTAAGGAACTTCCAGTCAGCCCTAGGAGCTATCCAGAAGCACCTCGTCGGAGGAGATCGAACGGAGTTTCACATAGTTTGTCTTCGAGGTATAAAAACCTTGACTTTTATCTCGATTCTTGCCTAGATGAACTGCTTGGTTTATGTAGAACTTAGATATGTAGGTGAAGATGCTCGGTTTGACCGGGAAAACTTGGTTTCCGGCCGAACCAGTCGATTGGAGAAGACACGGTATAAACTCTGGTTTTTACCGCGTCAGTTTTACATTGTTACTGATTTACCGTAGAGTGAAATTACCGAATTAACCCTGAAAGATTTACTTTTAACTGTTACAGTTTTAGTTTTTAATGTTGACTTTTATTGTTACCGAGTTGACTTTGACTATTACTGTTTACTGTTCACTTTTTATTGTTACTGGTTGACCATTGACTTTTAATTGTTGGTCGTTGACTGTTACTGTTTCAAAGTTGATTTTTGGCTTTTACTGTAGCAGACTTACTTTTTACTTTTTTACCTCTACGGTTAAATAATTTAAAGGTTTTAGAATTACCAAAGGGTTTGTAACATTTTACTAAGGGGAGTGTATTGGATTTAGATTTCTGCATAATTTTTTTCAGTGATGGATTTATAAAAAGTTTTCAGATATATACAGATTTATAAAATCTATTAGGTTCATATAGACTTTAAAACCAAAACTTTTTAGAATTCTTGAAAACAGATGATAAATTTGCATAAATTCTCGTAGAATTAAACAAACATTTTATGATTCATCATTTATTACATAAACATGTAGCATGAGTGGATAAACAAAAAGTAATAACATAAAAATTTCACATTGTAAACTCTACAAGTGTACCATAAATTCAGAGACATATTATGATGAGGGAATAAAAGATTCTTATTCATTAAATATCATTGTAAAATTCATAGACCGTGTCAAAACAAGGTGAAAAAGACATGTTTATTTTTGTAGTTAAGTTGTATGTGATGGCTAAAGGAAAAAAATACTTTAATAATGATTATATTTATCTATATCTCTACGGCTAAAGCACAGTTTAAAATTCTTACAAAAGTATTGATAGTCAATGTTACACATATTGAGTTGATTAAAAGAGCTGAATACATGTTAACGAAGCAAAACACAAGACAAAAAAAATATGTAAATTATATAAGACAAGTACGTGCAATAACCAAGTGAATGAGTATTGTAATAAAAAAATAATAAGATAAAAAAACATGTATAAAAAAGAAAGAAGAATGGTAGTGACAAGGGGAGAGAGATAAAGTTGAATACATGTTATAATAGTATAAAGCAAAAAACTAGACAGAAAAATTGTTTAGAATATATAAGGCACGTACAAAAACCAAGTGAATGAGTATTGTAGTAAAAATAATAATAAGTTCTAAAAACATGTATAAAAAAAGAAAGAAGATGGGTAGTGACAAGGGGAGAGGGATTGAGGGAGAGAGAGATGAATAAAATAAAATAAAATAATAAAAGATAAAACTTCTAAATCCATAAAAATCTTATGTCTAGGGGGTTAGATTGTTCACTTCACAATTTACACTAGACAATCCGTACAAATCCACCATTTAATAAATCTTTAAAAATTTGTGCGTTTATTGAATACCTCTATACTTTGAAGGATTTAAAATCTTTAATTAAAAATCCTAATTCAATACCCTCACACTTTTATGGATTTAAAATTTTCTGTTACAGATCCTAATTTAATACCCTCAAACTTTTAAAATCCACAAGTCTTTAAAACTTCATAGAAATCTAACTACAATACATCCCCCTAAACCTTGTTTAAAAATATTTTGAAATAAATAAGCGATGAAACGACGTAAGTACTAAATACATAAAAAAATCCTGAATTCTCGCCAGTTCGCGAATCGGGGTATCAGTTAATTAGACTCTAGTGTCAGAAAGATAAACAGAAAAGTTTATCGAGTGGTAAATTGTAGATAATAAATCCTCGAAATGAATTTACCTGACTATGTCAATTATACCTCACAAAACGACCGAGGAGCACATCATCGCCGGCCTCAGGAGGATCAGGAGTTGAGCATAGCTATCTGTTTTGTCATATCAGGTAGTAGGGGCACGCCCAATGGATGTGGCATAACCCTCCCGGGTTAGTGGCTTTTCTTTATTTATGTATATATATATATATATATATATATATGTAAAGGTATAACATGCATTGATTTACTGTGTGACCACACGTTTTTACTAGCATTGGTGTGTATGTGTGTTTTGGATCAAAAAGTAGTATTGTTGTCCTAATTTAAGGTGTTTGGCCTGAGAGTGACGGGACCTAGTATTTAGAATATGTTTCCCACGGTGTCGATGATCGTGAACCTCTGGAGGGGCAATGCCCTGTTTATAATCTTTTCTGCTTAAGCTTGTCTCGTACAGAGTTACGCTAGCAGTAAGTGCGGTGTGCTACTATGAGTGATCTGTTGGGCATTTGTTGTAAATGGACGCTCTCGCTACTATTCGTTCTCGAACGCATAGGTAGTTGACCCCGGTTTGCTGTAAAGACAAACCTGGGATTTCGACCGCATGGATCCAAAAAATCCTTCATGTGTGGTTAACATTCTTTTACTTGAGCTTTGTGTGCGTGACAGTACTGCATATGTTTTAAATGCTCTAGACGTATACTTATACGTATATCTATATATATAAACCATATGTTGTCTCATGGATTTTTAAACCCTGATTTGGTTGGACTTTGGTCTCATTTGGGTTTGCAAGGACGAGTTGCTCACCCCTACATCTTTTCAAGTTTTCAGCACCCTTCACTAGAGGAGCTAGACTAGGAGCTTGTGGATCGGCATCGGTCATCGTACATCTTCGTTTTTGGGGACACCGTTTCTTGTGTGGACTCCACTTCTCCTGATCTCCGTATTTGATATAAAATGCTGTTGTGCACTTTGAAATATTCAGGCTTGTTTATTTCGAGACATTTCCTGTTGTTTTTTATATTTTTGTCTCGTGTGTTTCCATTCGCTACATTCCGCTTGTGTAATAATTTAATACTTATTTGGCAATCAATCATTTTATATATGTCATTCATAATATTGTGTTGTGATTATTTTACCTTAGCCTTGTAGTTTCGGTCTGCAGGGTAGTTAATATGTCAAATGACGTATTGGTCACTCGCTTGTCTGGGATTACAGCGGTTACTACCGTATTCAGGGCCGGAAATAGTCCTAGGATGCGACATCATAACCCTAGCCAACATCATCTACCACATTTCTGACTAACAGCTTGTCGACCTCCGGAGCTTGATTTTTTTGACATTGATTTTCACCGACCTTCGTTGATAGCTGAAAATATGAAATGGAATAGAATATGGAAGGATTATATATATATATATATATATATATATTCAATCCTTTATCAATTTGAAATAGTAGACACAAAACACAAAAGATTTGTTAATTACAGTGTAAACCTCCTTAGTGAAAACCTCACCGCGACACTTAATAGTAGTCCTTACTAAATCAAATCTACAATAGAGTAAGAATGTTTATAGATCTATCAATTAGTGATATTCAACACAATTCACTTTACTAGTATTCCAAACTAACTTGATTACACCTAATAACACTATTCTAACTCTCCTTGAATTTGAGATGCAAGGATCTGGACACGCCTTCAATGCTTTCTAAGCCACTAATTTGTATTTTTTTTCTGAAGAAAAAAAACTATGCGTGTAGCATTAAATATGTCCTTATAATGTAAACAGATCTAAGCAAGTTAGGTGACGTTCGATAACGTTTTCATGTTTGTATTTTCATTTGGTAAGACATTTCTGAAAACGTTGAAAATGAATAATGCAAATATTTTCAACTTTTACAAGAGAATGTGAAAACATCAATTAGGCATTTTCACTTTTTCATTTTTCTAGTTTAGAAAATATGAAAAATACATTTCACAATAAATTACTGAATACAATCAGAATTACATCGTTAACGTACACTATGAACTTTGAAGTTATAATTCTTTTAAGAAATTGATTATCCTAGCGAAATGTTCAATAAGAACGAAATTGATTATCCAAATTTTGTTGCAAAAATTTTTGTTTACTTTAATATATAGTTTCCCTAAATAAATTCTCGATCTTCATAATTAGATTTGTTTTATAAACTCACTCTATAAGTTCTAAAAATAAGTTTTAATTTTACTATTTTGATTTTCTTTTATATTCACATTATTAGTTTCCAAATATATTTCCTAATTAATGTGTTACTCATGCCTCTTTTGGTCATTTAACATACTTACAAAATAGGGCTAATAACCATTTGCACAAAAAAATAAAAGTCAAATCGCATTCCAATGAAAATAAGACTTTGAAACCCAATTAAATGAAAGATTACTTATTTGTGCCTAAACACACAAATATTTATTAAAACCATATTAAAATAATAATTTTGAAGACATTTTTATCCTTTTTGTCTCTCACTAAAGAGAGAAGACTTTGCTGAAGCACCACCAGACGTCGGACTCTGATGATAAGATTTATCCGATCTCCAGTTTTCAGTCACCGATAAATCGGTTACTGACACCCAGTAACTCAAATATTACAGTTACTGACCCCCAGTAACTGAGTTCCAGACCTCCAATAATTACAACCAAATCGGTTACTGACGCCAACTAACTCGGATATTCCAATTACTGACCCCAAGTTACTCAGTTTCTGACCTCTAATAACCATCAAAAAATCGGTTACTGACATCTCCACTCGGATATTCCAGTTACTGACCCTCAGTGACTCAGTACATCGGTTACATAAATAATCAGTTATTGACCCCCCAGTAACCATTGATAACTCGATTAGTTACCCTCAGTAATTGTTTATCGACCTCCAAAAACCAGATTACTGCCCCTAATTAAAACTCATACAAGAAAAAAAGGATTCAAACTAAAGCCTATCATATAAAGAATTGAAATCAAGCAAAATGAAAAACGCGGAAGATAGAAGAAGAATATTGTGTTTTCCCCAAAAAAATGAAAAGCCTCGTTAAAAAAATAAAACAAAAAGTACAGGAATTAATCCAACATGTTTTGGTACTGAAGCTGACCACTATATGTTGTAATTACAAACAAACACTCGTATATGAGAGCCACATATCTAGTAACCAAAAATAGAGGAAGTAGAGCTGGACATAAAAACATAATAACAAAAAATAAACAAACTATAATACTGTGTAATTGGTCTCATGGATTCACCTGCTTGTGTTAACAATACATCGATTAGAAATTTGAGATTCGCCTCAACTACAATTCCTCTCGAATCAGCACACTGGCATTCAAAACTAAATGCTAGGTCCTAGAACTAATATCAATGATTGGACGACGGCCTCGAGCATGGACACCAGGCAACGTCGACGGGCTCTAGCTGGAAGCAGAGGCCGGCGAGGCAGAGCTAGCTTGGACAATGGTTAAGACGAAGTCACGAAGGTGTGGAGGGACGGACAAGAGGTTTAACGACAGCACCGATGACTTGCGGGATCGGAAGGCTCGATTAAGATTGGTGGGGTTTGGGGTTTGAAATTATAAAATCTTACAAAAACTACCTCAAACAACCAAATAAAAGGAATAAAGAAGAAATTAAAGTGTACTTACCATGGGTCATAAATTGACTACCCCTAGTAAAATTTATTACCTATAGTATAAACTTTTTTACATTCAGTAAAAACTTATTACCCTGGTTGATTTGAAAATGAAGACGTAATGTGGCATGGCGACAATGTTTTAAACCGAGTTCGGCGACGATGAGAACCCCTCGTTCAGCCCCGCTGCAGACGCCGACAACATCCTAGAGAACCCCTCATTCAATGCCGCCATGAACGCCGATCTCATCCTATAGAACCCCTCGTTCAGCGCTACCGCGGACGCCGGCCTCTTCTGCGGCAGAACGACAACTGTGACGCCTAGCCTCATAGGAGAAGCCTTCCAGTACTCCAGAGGGACTGGCGACGAAGGTGAGGGCTTCTTGATACTGGATCCAATCAAAGAGTCAAGCCGATTAAAGAAAGGTCCGGAGGAATTCAAGCCTCCTAAAGCCCTAGCCTTCTCGACCTTGTACTTCTTGATGGTGTCGATTCAATTCTTTCACTACACATTGGTGCAGTGCGTCTTCTTGGTGTGGCCATGGAGGACATTGATGGTGTCGGCTACCTCTTGCCAGTCCTTTTGAAGGAGATTGCCGCGGTTGGGCTCGAGGTAACGGCGACCCTGAGAGAGATTGATTTTTTTTCAAAATAGTAGATGGAGAATAGGTGAGATATTATATAACGGTAAAATAGTATTTTAGGTAAGAGTATTTTAAATGGGCTGTTGATAACTTTTTTTCATTGAATTAGGCAATGAATTTATTATTTTTGTGCACATGGGCATATGCTCAAAAAAGAAGGATCCATCAGTGGAATGACCCTTATATATATATATATATATATATGTGTGTGTGTGTGAAATGGACGTCCGCAGTCCACTTATAGTGCGGACGTCACTCCGTTCTCTTTCGTTCGGCACCGGTGACGGCCCTCCTCCACCCGACAGGACACCACCGATCCCAGCAGCATGGAATGACATCCCAGCATCTCCGGTTGTTGGCAGTAGCCGACACCGCTCTACTGGACCCTGAATAACCAGTACACGCCTGCGTGAAAATCAGTCAATGATGATGGATGGCTCAATTCCATGCTGCTGGGTTACCGATGGTGACCTCTCAGGCGGAGGAATGTCGTCGCCTGCAACAGACGAAGAAGAACGGATGGACGTCCACACTATAAGCGGTCTACAGATATCCACTTCACATCCTTCTTATATATATATATATATATATTACTTAAAAAACGGATGTGATACGTGTCACGCTGAAAAGGAGCTGCATTTTCTTATGGGTTCCACCCACATCCTCCACTTTTCTCATCTTCTCTCGTCTGTCTTCAATCCTAGAAAGAAGAACCCAGCTTTAATTTTTTCTCAAGTTCTCATGTCAATTACACTTCACAAACCCCGTAAAGGAAAATGTTAGGATTTGCACCCTAACTTTCCAGATTAGAGCAATAATAGATAGGGAAAGAATTGAAGAAGAAAGAGACAAAATCGAAAAGCTGATATTTCACTAGCTTCCAACAATACACAGTTGTAGCCTATATAGTCTGGACCGATTCATGAGTGCCACATGGCCTCTTGACACTGGTCTGAACAACTCAGAACAGCTGACAAGGACCTGCTACTACCCGCTACTTAAGAATAGTGGATCTCTATGAGAAATGATCTGCTCTGTCATTCCATGTAACCTAAAGATCTCTGTCACAAACAAATTAACAACTGAAGCAGCAGAATAAGGATGTGCTATAAGAATGAAGTGGGCAAACTTTGTGAACTTGTCCACCACTTCAGAAAATGGAAGTCCATCAATAAAATCCATGGATATACTTGACCATGCTTTATCAGTAATTTCATTTGGTTGCAACAAACCTGGTGGTGAGACTGTTTCATAATGGTAGAGTTGACAATTATGGCATTGAGCAATAGCATGCTTGATGTCAGACAACATTCCAGGCTAAGAAAAACTCCTCTTAATCCTTTGTTAAGTACTACTTCTCCCTGCATGGCCACCAACTAGCCCATCATGAAATTTCTTAATGATTTTCTCCCTCCAAATATATGTTTTAGACACAAACACCCTTTTTCTGTAGAATAGATGTGCTCCATGTACTGAATAACGCCTTGTCACATCCCGGTTCTTAAAACCATTTACGGTCGGTGATTTCCTAAGTTACTTTGGTCTTTAACCGTGCCGTAGTAACTGTTTTACCGAGAAAGGTCAAAAAGTTGACTTTTCGTTAGGTCATGAATTTGGGGAAACTTCCTTCATGAAAGTTGTAGAGGGCGTCGTTACGAGTCCGTGGACACGTAGCACGCTTAAATCGGAGATCGTATGAGGAAGTTATGGTCAAAAAACAAATGTTACTATTTGGGTGAAAAGCCTATATATAGTGAGTTACTGGGGTAATTCGGTGAAAGGGTAAAAATCGAAAAAGTTACTGTTCACTTCGAAATTTCCTCCGAAACCCGACAGATTTTCCGCCGGATTTCATCACCGGATTTCTCCTCCGTCCGGCGGAGTTAGGGCGCGTGCTAGGTACCGAATTGAAGCCTGCAGCGCCACCTTCAAGTTGGTGGTGGCCATCGGAGCTGGGTCGCCGCCGTTTAAGAGAAATCACGGCGAGAAGGGGGGACCTGTGCACTGTTCATTGACACCGGATTTCTCCTTCCTCCGGCCACCTCCCGGTGAGTTCTTTATATGGTTTTGATGGGTTTGAGGTGTACATTAAGCCCCTAGAATTTGGTAGCTAGATTTGAAGTGTGTAGGAAGAATTATGGATTTGAAGTTTGGGTTGACTTTTGGATTCGGGTTGTGTATTTCTTGTCGATTGACCTAGTTAGGGGCCGAGTTGGCCTTCGAGTTGAACTAGAAAGTTGTCCCAAATGTTGAGACGAAGCTGCTGGTAAAATTTGGTGGCGATCCGAGGTAGCCGGAATTTTGGCCGGATTTTTCTGCCGGCGGCGGAGCCGCCACTTTTTGGGCAGTTTTCTTGCCCATTTAAATTGTAAAAATTAAGGGAAGTCCATTAGGGGCAGTTGCTAATTTTTAGGAATTTATTTGAGGCGTTAAGTATGTTTGGAAGGTTTGGGATTTATTATTTGTGTAATTAAAGGATTATCGGTCGTTTAGGGAGAACCGGCTAGGCGTGAGAGCGTGTTTAAGAGTTTGTACGCTCTTTGGAGGGTTAGAGGCCGACACCCACACTTTTGATAGATGGTTAAGGTCGAACGCTATGGGTAGAGCGTGTTACTATTGCCCTCACTATGATTATGGGTTTAAGACCTGTTTATATGTTTTTGTACAGGACGTGGGGGAGCTCTAGCTGAGCAGCCATCTAGTAGCCGGCAGACCTAGCGGCATCAGTGAGTGGACATTTGTTTTAAATTAAATTGCATGCTTTATACTTTAATTGATTTCTCCTGCATATATGATTTCCTCCATTTATTATGTTTTACGGTGATTTGGGAAAATGAGATTTAAGGATTTAAAGGCAAACAAACCGGGAAAGCGGTTCATACCCTTCCCGTGATTTTAAAGGATTTTCCCGGGGTATGTTATTCTTGATTATCACCGTTTTGGGATTATGGAGGGGGATAATTTAAAAGGAGAAATTTGGCTCACGGATTTAAAGGGGTTTTCGATTTATTATTTCCACGAGATTTTACAGGTTTACAGGTTTTAAAGGGACTTTGGAAAGGGAAAAGGATTGTATGCTAGCATGGACCCTCTCCGGTTGAGCTGGTCAGTAGACCTTCCCGGATAGAGCAGGTCGGGGACCCTCTTCGGTTGAGCTGGTCATTAGACCTTCCCGAATAGAGCAGGTCGGGGACCCTCTCTGGTGGAGCCGGTCACTAGACCTTCCCAGATAGAGCAGGTCGGGGACCCTCTCCGGTGGAGCCGGTCATTTGACCTTCCCGGATAGAGCAGGTCGGGATTTCTCGTGGATAAGGTTAACACCCCACATAAATGTTTATAAATGAGCCAAGGCATTATTTAAGTTTTATTTGCATGCGGAGTTTCTTAGAAATACTAAGAGGGAGGACATTAAAGCAATTTAGAGCTTTTAAATGTTATTAATCTAACGTTTTCAATATTTCTCCCCTGGGCCTTTCGTTTTTAAATGCCCAGATTGCAGTGCTCGACCTATCTAGACCACTTGGAGGCCAAGCATAGTTACCGTCGTTTTCCACACTAACAGTAGGTTCCGGGTTGACCTACTTGTAATATCTCTATGTTATGCTTTTATCCTAGACGCTCTGATACACATCGGGTAGTTTGTTTGTTGGAGAACTCTTAGGGACTTGGAATGTTATGTATCATTTACATTTGGGATGTTGAATTAATTGTTGGATTTTATTAGATGTGTATCATGTGGAGTTGTTGGTTATTGGGGAGCAGGATGGCTCCAGGAGTTTCGGTTGGGTATTGGTATTAGAAGTGTACTGTGGGTTATTGCAGGTTAAGGGTTGTCCACTTTTCAAGGGAGACTATGTCGATTTTTCGGCAGAATCTTCTTTGGGAGGTGGTCCCCGCAGGATTTACTTCGAGTTAAAGGGGTTTAACTCGGGGTGGGTCTTGACAATTGGTATCAGAGCTTTAGGTTATCTGATTCCTTCATACTACTATTTGTACTTAGGAGTATCTAGTATCTATAGAGTGATGGTTTGACCATGGCAGACCATTAGCATTTATGCATGAGATACTGGGTATTCCTTGAGTATTTGTAGTAGTTAATCCAGTGCTGATGTTATACATGGTACTAAATGTTTTTCTTCCTCAGGTAACTATGCGTCGTGGTCGTAGTCGAGCCCGTAGGGGAAATCCTCCTAGTCCTCCCAATCCTCCAGAAGGAGGGGATGCGGGAGCGCCAGCTGATGGTCAATTGGAACAATTCTTCAGGCGACTCACTACCTTTGCCTCAGACATTAATTATGAGAAGGCTCGTAGGAATGGAGCACGGGTTTTCTCCCATGCCAATGAGCCGTTAGATGCTCTCAGCTGGTTGGAGTGTATGGAAAAGATGTTTGTGCAGGCTGAGTGTCCTGAGAGCAAGATGGTGACCATAGCTGTTCAGTTTCTGGAAAGGGAAGCTTGGCATTGGTGGGTGGATTTGAGCAGAGGTTTGGGCGATGGAGCTCAGAATATAACTTGGGGTCAGTTTACCGTTCATTTTAAGGAGCGTTATATCAATCCAGCCCACATCAACCGTATGAGGTTGGAATTTCTGAATCTGAGGAAAAGTAACAATGTGACAGTGACAGCCTTTGAGCAGCACTTCAGGGAGTTGGCATTCTATGTACCTGACTTGGTTAAGACAGATGAGGAGAAGATTTACTACTTTGTCTAGGGACTTGGCGGTATATATGCCAGTCAGATGACAGCCGTACCTTACCAGACTTTCCAGCAGGCCTTGATGTTTGCTATGCATATTGAGGCGCAGGAGTTAGCAGTTGGTCCCCTACAGAGTTTTGGTGATTCTAGCCGAGTTCCTCCTAGGCGGGGGACATCTACCTCGGGTTCAGGATCCTCTGCTGGCAGTGGATATAGTAGTCATTCGAGTTCTGGTTCCGGAGTTCGAGGAAAGTTCAAGAGGTTTGGCAGGAGACATCCTAGGAACCGGTCTGGTGGACGCTTTTCTGGACAGTTTAGTGGTGGATCTAGTGGCCAGAGTGCGGCCTCAGGTGGCCAGTCATTTCAGGTGGGGCAGAGTCAGCAGCAGACTGTGGGTTGTTATCATTGTGGTCAGCTAGATCACTATAAGAGAGAGTGCCCTATCCTGATCCAGAGATCCATGTTTGATCCTACTCAGTCATCGGGTCAGTTTCCAGCGAGTGCTTCTGGCAGCGGTGCTCGCATGTGGGGTCCAGATAGAGGCAGTGCTCAGCAGAACAGAGGCGGCAGAGGACGTCCCACCACTACTCATGCTAGAGTGCATGCCATGACTCAGCAGGAGGGTCGTACTTCTCCAGAGGTCATTATTGGTACGTTATTAATCTTTGGTCAGCCTGCTTTTACTTTGATTGATCCGGGTGCTACGCATTCCTTTATGTCGAGTAGATTTTCACTCCATGCCAATGCGCCAACCTCCCCACTCCCAGGTGAGTGGCGTGTATCTCTGCCTTCTGGAGATACAATGGAGATTAACTGGGTGTGTAGTGGGTGTGAGGTGTTAGTAAATGGACTTGTATTCGAAGCTGACCTAATTCCTCTGGATATGATAGAGTTCGATGTAATCCTGGGTATGGATTTTCTGGAAGCCCATAGGGCCATGGTAGATTGTTTCCAGAAAGAAGTGGTATTTCGTAGTCCAGGATTGCCGGAGGTTATATTTCAAGGAGAAAGAGAGATTCTCCCAAAGTGTTTAATTTCAGCTGTGGCCGCTAGGAAATTGCTGAGTAAGGGTTGTCAAGCCTACCTAGCACATGTGGTGGATACTAGTATGGGGGAAGTAGGTTTGAATGACATACCTATAGTTAAGGAGTTTCCAGAAGTTTTTCCAGATGAATTGCCTGGATTGCCACCCGAAAGAGAGATCGATTTTACGATTGAATTACTTCCTGGAACCGCACCTATTTCTCAAGCACCATATAGAATGGCCCCTGCCGAATTGAAGGAGTTGAGAACTCAATTGCAGGAGTTGTTGGATAAGGGATTTATTCGGCCAAGTTCCTCTCCTTGGGGTGCCCCGGTGTTGTTTGTTAAGAAGAAGGACGGTACGCTGAGACTTTGTGTGGATTACAGGAAGCTAAATCAAGTTACTGTAAAGAACAAGTATCCCTTGCCCCGTATTGATGACCTGTTTGATCAATTAAAGGGGGCAGCAGTCTTTTCGAAGATTGATTTGAGGTCGGGGTATCATCAATTGCGGATTCGGGAGAATGATATAGCCAAGACTGCTTTTCGGTCACGTTATGGCCATTATGAGTTTGTGGTGATGGCTTTTGGGCTTACCAATGCACCTGCAGCCTTTATGGACCTCATGAATAGGGTGTTTAGCCCATACCTTGACCGGTTTGTTATCGTGTTCATAGATGACATTTTGGTTTATTCCAAGAACGCAAAGGAACATGCAAGGCACTTAAGGTTGGTCTTACGGACTTTGAAAGAGGTTCAGCTGTACGCAAAGCTCAGCAAGTGTGAGTTTTGGCTTGATAAAGTGGGGTTCTTGGGCCACATTGTGACGGCCGAAGGTGTTAGTGTGGACCCCCAGAAAATAGAGGCAGTTGTGAGTTGGAGGAGACCCACTAATGTAAAGGAGATACGGAGTTTCTTGGGTCTAGCTGGGTATTACCGCCGTTTCGTGGAAGGCTTTTCCAAGATTGCGGCTCCTCTTACTAGATCGACAAGGAAAGGTGTAAAGTTTGAATGGTGTGAAAACTGTGAGCAGAGTTTTCAAGAATTAAAGAATCGTTTGGTGAGTGCTCCAGTTTTGGCATTACCTGATGATAGTGGTGAATTCGTGGTGTATAGTGATGCATCTGGACAAGGGTTGGGTGGTGTGTTAATGCAACATGGGAGAGTCATTGCCTATGCTTCTAGACAATTGAAGTTGCATGAAGGAAATTATCCCACCCATGATCTAGAGCTTGCAGCGATAGTTTTCGCGTTAAAGTTATGGAGACACTATCTTTACGGAGCTAAGTGTCAGATTTTCACTGATCACAAGAGCCTCCGTTATGTGTTTACACAGAGGAATTTAAATCTGAGGCAGAGGAGATGGATGGAACTACTGGCAGATTATGATATTTCCATTGAGTATCATCCAGGAAGGGCCAACTTAGTGGCCGATGCACTTAGCCGCAACCCTTCCGTCTCTTTGGCTCATATGAGAGCGGTTCGGGTTCCGCTTCTCTATGAGTTGCGGGCTACTGGTGTTGAACTTTGGGAAGATGAAGTAGAAGCCTTGGTGGCTAGTTTCCAAGTGAGGCCAGTTTTAATTGATAAGGTGCGAGAGGCACAGTATAATGATCAGTCAATAGTACGGTTGATTGAGCGGACACTTGATGGGACAACAGTTGACTTCTCGGTTAGAAAGGATGGAACTTTGATGTTCAAGAACCGACTTTGTGTTCCAAAAAGGAATGAGGAGCTTAAGTTGGAAATTTTAGAGAAAGCTCACAGTTCCGCATATGCAGCACATCCTGGAAGTACAAAAATGTACAAGACCTTGAAGAATCATTATTGGTGGCCGAATATGAAGAGAGATTGCGGGATTTGTGAGTAGGTGCTTGATTTGTCAACAAGTAAAGATTGAGAGACAGAAACCTGCTGGTTTGCTTCAGCCTTTGCCTATTCCCGTGTGGAAGTGGGATGACATTGCTATGGATTTTGTCTTTAGTCTACCACGTACTCGAGATGGGCATGATGGTATTTGGGTGATCGTTGATCGATTGACCAAATCAGCACACTTTCTGCCGGTGAACAAGAAGTATACTGTGGAAAGATTGGCGGAATTGTATGTCAATGAAATTGTGAGACTTCATGGGGTGCCAGAGACTATAGTGTCAGATCGGGATCCTAGGTTTGCCTCCCGATTTTGGAAAGCTTTACAGGCAGCTTTGGGCACCCGATTGCAATTTAGCACAGCCTTTCATCCTCAGACCGACGGGCAGTCCGAAAGGACTATCCAGACTTTAGAGGACATGTTGAGGTCGTGTGCCATGCAGTTCTCAAGAAGCTGGGACAAGAATGTAGCTTTAATGGAGTTTGCTTACAACAACAGCTACCATTCCACCATTGGTATGTCTCCGTTTGAGGCACTTTATGGACGACAATGTCGTACACCTTTGTGTTGGAATGAAATTGGTGAAAGAGAGTTGTGTAGTCCTGACTTGATTCATGAAACGAATGAGAAGATCAAGATTGTTAGGGACAAGTTAAAGACAGCTCAGAGTAGACATAAGAGCTATGCAGACAACCGAAGGAGAGACCTTGAGTTCCAAGTGGGCGATTGGGTATTTCTGAAACTATCACCTTGGAAGGGAGTAGTACGTTTCGGCAAGCGGGGAAAGCTTAGCCCAAGGTACATAGGCCCTTTTGAGGTCATTGAGAGGGTTGGTCCACTTGCTTATAGATTGGACCTATCTCCTGAGTTGGCGAAAATACATAATGTCTTCCATGTGTCTATGCTTCGTAAGTATGTTGCCGATCCATCCCATGTGTTGCAAGAGCAACCGGTTAATTTGAAAAGAGATTTGACTTATGAAGAATTGCCGGTGAAGATCCTTGATAGGAAGGAGCAGATACTCAGGAACAAAACCATTCCTCTAGTGAAGGTACTCTGGAGGAGCCATGAGTTAGAAGAAGCAACATGGGAACCAGAGGCTCGGATGAGGCAGCAGTACCCCCATCTCTTCGAATGACAGGTATGTAATTTCGAGGACGAAATTTTATATGGGGGGGAGAATTGTCACATCCCGGTTCTTAAAACCATTTACGGTCGGTGATTTCCTAAGTTACTTTGGTCTTTAACCGTGCCGTAGTAACTGTTTTACCGAGAAAGGTCAAAAAGTTGACTTTTCGTTAGGTCATGAATTTGGGGAAACTTCCTTCATGAAAGTTGTAGAGGGCGTCGTTACGAGTCCGTGGACACGTAGCACGCTTAAATCGGAGATCGTATGAGGAAGTTATGGTCAAAAAACAAAAGTTACTATTTGGGTGAAAAGCCTATATATAGTGAGTTACTGGGGTAATTCGGTGAAAGGGTAAAAATCGAAAAAGTTACTGTTCACTTCGAAATTTCCTCCGAAACCCGACAGATTTTCCGCCGGATTTCATCACCGGATTTCTCCTCCGTCCGGCGGAGTTAGGGCGCGTGCTAGGTACCGAATTGAAGCCTGCAGCGCCACCTTCAAGTTGGTGGTGGCCATCGGAGCTGGGTCGCCGCCGTTTAAGAGAAATCACGGCGAGAAGGGGGGACCTGTGCACTGTTCATTGACACCGGATTTCTCCTTCCTCCGGCCACCTCCCGGTGAGTTCTTTATATGGTTTTGATGGGTTTGAGGTGTACATTAAGCCCCTAGAATTTGGTAGCTAGATTTGAAGTGTGTAGGAAGAATTATGGATTTGAAGTTTGGGTTGACTTTTGGATTCGGGTTGTGTATTTCTTGTCGATTGACCTAGTTAGGGGCCGAGTTGGCCTTCGAGTTGAACTAGAAAGTTGTCCCAAATGTTGAGACGAAGCTGCTGGTAAAATTTGGTGGCGATCCGAGGTCACCGGATTTTTCTGCCGGCCGCCGCCGCCGGCGGCGGAGGCGCCACTTTTTGGGCAGTTTTCTTGCCCATTTAAATTGTAAAAATTAAGGGAAGTCCATTAGGGGCAGTTGCTAATTTTTAGGAATTTATTTGAGGCGTTAAGTATGTTTGGAAGGTTTGGGATTTATTATTTGTGTAATTAAAGGATTATCGGTCGTTTAGGGAGAACCGGCTAGGCGTGAGAGCGTGTTTAAGAGTTTGTACGCTCTTTGGAGGGTTAGAGGCCGACACCCACACTTTTGATAGATGGTTAAAGTCGAACGCTATGGGTAGAGCGTGTTACTATTGCCCTCACTATGATTATGGGTTTAAGACCTGTTTATATGTTTTTGTACAGGACGTGGGGGAGCTCTAGCTGAGCAGCCATCTAGTAGCCGGCAGACCTAGCGGCATCAGTGAGTGGACATTTGTTTTAAATTAAATTGCATGCTTTATACTTTAATTGATTTCTCCTGCATATATGATTTCCTCCATTTATTATGTTTTACAGTGATTTGGGAAAATGGGATTTAAGGATTTAAAGGCAAACAAACCGGGAAAGCGGTTCATACCCTTCCCGTGATTTTAAAGGATTTTCCCGGGGTATGTTATTCTTGATTATCACCGTTTTGGGATTATGGAGGGGGATAATTTAAAAGGAGAAATTTGGCTCACGGATTTAAAGGGGTTTTCGATTTATTATTTCCACGAGATTTTACAGGTTTACAGGTTTTAAAGGGACTTTGGAAAGGGAAAAGGATAAAGGGAAAAGGATTGTATGCTAGCATGGACCCTCTCCGGTTGAGCTGGTCAGTAGACCTTCCCGGATAGAGCAGGTCGGGGACCCTCTTCGGTTGAGCTGGTCATTAGACCTTCCTGAATAGAGCAGGTCGGGGACCCTCTCTGGTGGAGCCGGTCACTAGACCTTCCCAGATAGAGCAGGTCGGGGACCCTCTCCGGTGGAGCCGGTCATTTGACCTTCCCGGATAGAGCAGGTCGGGATTTCTCGTGGATAAGGTTAACACCCCACATAAATGTTTATAAATGAGCCAAGGCATTATTTAAGTTTTATTTGCATGCGGAGTTTCTTTGAAATACTAAGAGGGAGGACATTAAAGCAATTTAGAGCTTTTAAATGTTATTATTTTTCGTCCACTCACTCTAACGTTTTCAATGTTTCTCCCCTGGGCCTTTCGTTTTTAAATGCCCAGATTGCAGTGCTCGACCTATCTAGACCACTTGGAGGCCAAGCATAGTTACCGTCGTTTTCCACACTAACAGTAGGTTCCGGGTTGACCTACTTGTAATATCTCTATGTTATGCTTTTATCCTAGACGCTCTGATACACATCGGGTAGTTTGTTTGTTGGAGAACTCTTAGGGACTTGGAATGTTATGTATCATTTACATTTGGGATGTTGAATTAATTGTTGGATTTTATTAGATGTGTATCATGTGGAGTTGTTGGTTATTGGGGAGCAGGATGGCTCCAGGAGTTTCGGTTGGGTATTGGTATTAGAAGTGTACTGTGGGTTATTGCAGGTTAAGGGTTGTCCACTTTTCAAGGGAGACTATGTCGATTTTTCGGCAGAATCTTCTTTGGGAGGTGGTCCCCGCAGGATTTACTTCGAGTTAAAGGGGTTTAACTCGGGGTGGGTCTTGACACGCCTCCTGCTACAAGTTCCTGCTGTAATTTCCTGCATGATTGCCAACACTTCACAATCATTGGCACATGTCTTTTGGATATCAGCAACAAATGAATGAACAGGAGTAGATATTCCCATTAAGTTGCTCAACTTCATCTGTCTAGACAAAGCATCAGGTCCAGCATTGTTCTTTCTAGCCTTGTAGTGTATTGAGTAATCATATCTCATTAGCTTCAGTAACCATTTCTGCTGAGCCGGCGTGGTGATCCTTTGCTTCAAAAAATACTCAATTGTCATGTGGTCACTGTAAATCTGGAAATGATTTCCTAACAAATAAGGCCTCCAATGTTGAACTGCAAAAACCACAGCCATCATCACCTTATCATAGATTGAGAGGGTAGTATGTTTGGGAGCTAGAGCCTTGCTTAAATAAGCTATAGGATGGCCCTATTGGAATAACACAGCTCCTGTTCCTTGATTAGATGCATCACATTCCACTACAAAAGGTTTAGAAAAATCAGGTATAGCCAGCACAGGTGTGGACACAATATCTTGTGAGGTGCTCAAATGCTTCCTTAAACTTCTAAGTCCATCTGAAACTATCTTTCTTAAGCATATCAGTAAGGGGTCTTGCAATAATTTTAAACTTCTTGACATACTTCCTATTGTAACCAGCTAGTCCCAAAAATCCTCTCAAACACTTTAAGGTCTTAGGCTTACCCAATTTTTGAATACAAGAAATTTTCTCAGGATCAACAGCCACTCCCTTGGCATTAATGATGTGCCCCAGATACTCCATTTCTGGAACAGCAAAATTGCATTTACTCTCCTTGAGTTTTAGTTTATGATATCTTACTCTGTCAAAAACCAGCTTTAATATGTGAACATGCTCCTTCATGTTGGGACTTTATATCAATATATCATCAAAAAACACCAACACTCCTTTTCTCAACAGATCCCTCAGAATTTCATTCATATTAGACTGAAAGGTGGCTAGAGCATTTGTTAACCCAAAAGCCATAACCAAGAATTCATAATGTCCAGAATGAGTTATGAAAGATGTCTTCTTCACATCCTCTTCAGCCATTCTGATTTGATGGTAACCAGATTTAAGATCAAGTTTGATAAATATTGCTGCTCCTTAGACTTCCATCAATTAGTTCATAAACAACTGGAATTGGGAATTTGTCCTTCAAAGTAACTGCTTTTAGAGCCATACAATCAACACACGTCCTCCAGCTACCATCCTTCTTTTTTACTAAAATCATTGGTGAAGAAAAATGTGATATGCTAGGTCTGATTACCCCATTGTCCAACATTTCTTGTACAATCTTCTCAATTTTAGTTTTCTGAAAGTAAGGATACATGTATGGTCTAACATTCAATGGGGCAGTGTTTGGTAAAAGTTCAATCATGTGATCATTTCTTCTTGTTGGGGGTAAGCTGGTTGGAGGTTGAAATAAGCCTACATAGTTACCAACCCTTGTGATGTAGGATGAATCTTGCTTTCCACAGAATTTGCTACTCCTAGAGGACTTAATTGGACCAAAACTGCTTCTGTCTCTTTTTTGAGAAGTCTGCTCATAACTTTACAACTAACATTTTGCCACTCCTAGACTTTAATTCACCTTGTAAGACAAAACTCTCAACTCCTCTCTGGAACTGTATTTTCATGATTTCAAAGTTCCAGGTGATGTCGCCTAAAGTTTTCAAACAAGCTGACATAAGAATTAATTCACACCATACTACTAGAAGAACATAAAATTTTGTTGTGAACACATAGGATTGTAGCTGAAGTTCCACATATACTATTTGCTTTATATGTAACACTTGTCCACTTGCCACTCTTACCCTTAGTCATTTAATGTCTGAAACCTTTCCCATGAATTTTCTAAGTAATGTGGGATGGATGAAACTGTGTGAGGCTCTAGTTTCAATCAATAAATGTACTACCTTGTCCCATATTTTTCCCTTAAGTTGCGTAGTATCAGAATCATTGTGATCCCCCAGAACCTGTAGTTGCAACTCAGGTTCTTCAGCCACTGTCTCTGCATAGTTCTCTTTAGAAGCACCCCTAGTGTCATCAATGAATTCTCCATCCTCCTGCAACACTTTTAACACCATTAATTGTCCTTTACTCTTCCTACAATTATGCCCTGGTCTGAACATCTCATCACAAAAGAAGCATTGATTTTTAACCCTTCTCTCCTGGAACTCAACTTGTGATAATCTCTTGTTGTTATTAGTAACTGGTGTCCCATTCACTTCTTTATTCAAAACTTGAACTGGTCTCCCTCCTTGCTGGTTTGGATTTGTGGTTGCAGATGGGGCTGTTGTACTACGAAAATCCTTCATTCCTACTTCAGGCTTATTGAACCCTCTCATCTTCAACTCCTTGTCTTCAAAGATTTTTGCTAGCTCACAAGCCTCATACAGTGACTTAGGCTTTAAAGCTCTCACATATGCTCTAATCTCACTCTTCAGACCTCCTATAAAAAAAGACAATAGCGACTGTGTCACATCCCTGTTCTAAAATTTATTAACGGTCAGTTACTTTAATCTTTAACCTTTTGTAGTAACTGTTTTACCGTAGAAGGCCATATAGTTGACTTTTTTCTAGAATCGTTATTTCAAGGAATTCCTTTCATGAAAGTTGTAGAGGGCGTTAATACGAATCCGTAGGCAAAAGAGCTCAAGACTGCTCAAAGTAGGTAAAAGAGCTATGCGGATAATCGAAGAAGGGATCTTGAGTATTAAGTAGGCGATTGGGTGTTCTTGAAACTGTTCCCTTGGAAGGGTGTTGTACGTTTTGACAAGCGGGGGAAGCTTAGCCCGAGATACATAGGCCCTTATGAGATTATTGAGCGGGTTGGCTCACTTGCTTATCGGTTGAATCTACCCTCCGATTTAGCGAAGATACATAATGTCTTCCATGTGTCCATGCTTCGCAAGTATATTGCTCATCTCTCTCATGTGTTGCAAGAGCAACCGGTTAGTTTGAAGAGTGATTTGACTTATGAGAAGTTGCTGGTGCAAATCCTTGATTGGAAGGAACAGGTGCTCAGGAACAAAACTATTCCTGTAGTTAAGGTTCTATGGAGGAGTCACAAGATAGAGGAAGCGACTTGGGAACCCGAGACACAGATGAGGCAGCAGTACCCCCATCTCTTTGCTTGACAGGTATGTAATTTCGAGGACGAAATTTTTATATAGGGGGGAGAATTGTCGCATCCCGGTTCTAAAATTTATTTACGGTCGGTTACTTTAATCTTTAACCATTTTACCGTAGAAGACCGTAGAGTTGACTTTTTTCTAAGATTATTATTTCGAGGAATTCCCATCATGAAAGTTGTAGAGGGCGTTAATACGAATCCATAGACATGCTATGCATCTTAATCAGAGTTCATATGCGGGAGTTATGGTTTAAAAATGAGAAGTTACTATTTCAGGAAAAACTATAAAAAGGGAATTTTACTGAAGATAGAAAGTTAAAAATTTAAAATCTACCAAACACATTTTCTCTCCTCTCCCGACGCCAGCGTCTGCCGGATCTTGCGCACGCCACAGCACCGTCGCCGCTCCACCTCAGGCCGCCGCACCGGTCCCAAGAGAACGGCCTCAGAGTCTACTTCATTTCTAGGTAAACTTTCTGACCTAACTCGCTGTATTCAGGGAGAAATTCTGATTTGTTCATCAAGTGAACAGTAGACTTTCTAGATCGAATTTCTCCCTCCCTAGGCCACCAATTGGTGAGTTCTTTATATGGATAAGATGAGTTTTAGGAGTACTACTTACCCCTAAAGTTTGGTGAATTGATTTGGAGTGTGGAGTGAGAATTGAAGTTTTGAAATTAAAAATTTCATATTTTTCACTTTTTTTGTTCGATTGACCTAGTTAAGCTAGGAATTGTCCTTCGAGTTGAACTAGAAAGTTGTTCGGATTGATGAGAGGAACAAACTGTGAAAATTTTGAGTCGATTGGTGGTGGCCGGAGCTTGCCCGGATTTTCCTGCCGGTGGTAGTGCTGGCGGCATAGCCGCCACTTTTTTGGCAGTTTTCTTGTCTGAAAAATCCTATAAAATAAGAGGGGACTTTTAGAGTGAAGTTTATATTTTTGGAGGAGTTTTGGGATTTTTCGTGAGTTAATACTTGGGCGGAGGCAAATTAATTATTTAGACCTTAGTTAACATGTCGGGAAGTGGACGTGGGGTTTTCCACGTTAAAATTGAAGGGTTGTGAGTGAACTTGTTGAGGTTGGGCTTAGTTGGGCGAGTAGCACGTTTTCCTCAGTTTCGGTTTATTTATTTATAATTTTAGAGTTGGGAATTCGACCATTTTTTTGTATTTATATATATATATATCCTTAAAACAGGATGTGCAAAGACTTCTGCTGAGGAGTCTAGGGATCGCCGTCAGACTTAGCAGTTCGGTGAGTGGATTTGTTTTTAAAGCCATGCGTGCTTCAACATTTGTAAAAATGTGTTGTCACGCCCCAACCAAGTTTACCTTCCTAACCCTGGGTTAGGACGTGCGGGACCCATCCCAACAGAGATTTACTCGAAATCCCCCTTGAAAAGGATAACCCTGTTTCCAAACCAATTGTCAACAATCCAAACGTTACCGAAATAGACCTCACAGCCGGAGGTTATCCCGACATCCGTATTTGGATCGCAACCAAACATTTAGAGAACCTAGGGTTCTAATGATATTTGTGACTGCACCCGCATCCCGGTCAGGCTGCCTACGTACCCTGTCCTCAGGGATCAAGCCACACGTAGCTCTTATTTTCATTTAAAGCCCTAACCGGGAAAAAAAATCCCGCTTTTCTACTTAACAGTCGATCTAAAAGTATGGATAGCAACAACTATTACGTATCCGTAGTTTAACCTCTCCGCTGAGGTAACCACCTACCATTATCTATCGGGACTAACCCGAACCATCATCACATTCGAACACAACAATCACACGTAAAATAAAACGTAAATGCAACCATGTAAACAACAAATCCTCCAGGGCATAACTGTAATATCAACTGGAGGGTATCCTTATAATTATCTGCACTAACTGTAATACCCTGCACTAACCGCTCTAACAAACCCGCTCCCGTAGTAGCTGACTCTTCACTTCCTCTTCCAGAAGGAGGAGGAAGAGGGTTTCCTCCTTCCGGTGGAGGGGAAAGATTCTTCCTACGAGCTAGGCCACGTGCTCGGCGCATAATTAAACCTGAAACCAAGATGTTTAGTACCATGTAGCACACATAATACTATAATAGCTACTGCAAATACTCGATGTTCACTTCGTATCATAAGCATAAATGCTGATGGATCCGCCGCGGTCGGTCCATCACTCTATAGATACTAGTTTCACACAAGGTATAAGCAGTACAATTAGAAAAGGAATCTAATAACCTAGTGCTCTGATACCAATGACAGGACCCATCCCGAGATTTCCCAGTAAATCCCAAAATGACTCCTGCGGGACCCACCTAAAAGGGTAGTTACCGAAATTTCGGCATAATGTCCCCTAATAGTGAGTAACCCTTCACCTAAAATCAAAGTAAACACAGGCAGCATACACTTCTAATTCCATCCCCCTTCCTACTTGAGCCATCCTGCTCACATCAACATACAACCACCTCCACAAATAACAACCACAATCACAAATCATTTGAAACTTAATAATCTTCAACATAAATAAAAATCAGAAATTCCTGAAATAGTACCGAATAAGTTCCGTACTCTACCCCGAAACATAGTAAAAATACACCCAGGTTATCAGAGCTCTAATATAAAGGAGGAAAAGTACACTTGTAGGTTTTCAAAAACCTACTAGTGAAAACTGTGTGGAGAGGTAACCACTATGCGCCTCCTAATTTGCTGGCCGAACTCTGTAGTCTGGGCATTTTAAGAAAAACAAAGGCCCAGGGGAGAAACATGGAAAATGTTAGAGTGAGTGGACGAAAAATAATCCATGAAACACTAAAAATTCAGCACAATAATTAAAACCAATGTTTCATGCTCTCCCAAAGATTTATTGTTTTAAATAACATTTATGCATGCCTACAATTACTAAATTTCCACAAATGCATGATAATATAAACCAGTAAGGATTATGGGAAGAGAAATATTCACAAACACAATAAGTCTGACCTCTCAGACTAGGGTCGGAGCTAAGAGCTCTAGTTGCGCCCTCACGCTATGCTAGCTATATAAAATGGTAATGGACAACCCTTATAATATTAACCTGACCTCTCAGGCTTGTCTGTCCTCTCAGACCAGGGTCGGAGCTAAGAGCTCTAGGTAAAATGGTAATGGACAACCCTCATAGTATCCACCTGACCTCTCAGGCGTGTCTGTCCTCTCAGACCAGGGTCGGAGCTAAGAGCTCTGGGTAAAATGGTAATGGACAACCCTCATAGTATCCACCTAACCTCTCAGGCGTGTCTGTCCTCTCAGACCAGGGTCGGAGCTAAGAGCTCTGGGTAAAATGGTAATGGACAACCCTCATAGTGCACTACGTAGTTTGCCTGACCTCTCAGGCTAGGGTCGGAGCTAAGAGCTCTAGTAGCGCCCTCACGCTACTCTAGCTAGCATATTCATTGGACAACCCATAATAAAAATTCATAACAATTCTTTACTTAAATACTCTTCCCAAAACAAATAAGTAAAACTATTCCTTGACATATATGCATAATTCCAAATAAACATTCAAGAACCCGAGGAAATTATAATACTCGAAACCATCATATAAACCCTGCAATAAAATCAATACTTAGGGCATGCATTCATTTAAAAATAATCTGTCCACTCACAGTAAAGGGACTAGCCCTGGGAGCGATCCTGTGCCTCCCCGGAACGTAAATCCTCACGTCCTGTTAAATGAAATAAATATGTTAATTATCCCAATTCGTAAAGTCGGGTCTCCGGTGACATTAGTATAAACTCCGTATTAAACTAGCTCAATTCTTGTATACTCTTAACAATCCTCGATCAATCCCGACCAACGATAACATGGAATTCTCTTTCCGAACCGAAACGACATTTTGAACAATAATCGTAACTCAATCGATACGGCCTTTAATCCTCCTCCACAAGGTTTTATATACCTACATTTCTATAATCCTTTTTACTTCCAATTCTCCAAAATTAACTTAGAATTATTTTTACCTTTACCCCTAACTCATTTACCATAACTGTTAAAGTAATTTCTCAGTGAAAGGACAGAAATGCCCCTGTGAACAGTAAAATTTGGTCGCCGGCCAAATGGCCTCCCACCGGCGATCTCCGGCCATCTTCTTGCTCCTCTCAATCTCCCCTACAACTTTCCTTTACATTATAACAACCAAATCCCAACCTAACAACAACAAATCACAATGAACAGTAATGAAATCCCAAAATTTGGAATCCTTGATCGAATCCCTCACCTAGACTGTAATCGACCGATTCTTCGACTTTGGAAGGCTCGGAGGATGACTGTGGACCGGCTATGAACGGCAGGCGACGGCACAGAGGCCTGACCCGACCGGAACCCGAGAGTGCAGTCGGATCTCGAGAGTTCCCTCTCTCTCCACACAGCGGCGCTGCCCCTAAACGTTGGCCTGCTGGGTTGCCGGACCTCCGCCTAGTCGAGGAAGACCGGTCACGCGCTCCACGGCGGCCGGTGGTGGTAGATCCCCTTCGGCACAGTGAGGTGCAGTGTCGCCAGGGAGACGGAAATGAGCGAACCCGAAGAAAAAGAAAAGGACGCGGAGAAGAAGAGAAGAAAAGGAAAACAGGAGAAGAAGAAAAATAAGTTTCCAAACGAGGAAACTTCCTAAAAACATAGGGGACCTCTAAATTTTTCCTCCGTTCCAACAGGAATTTACCCTCGAATTTCACTCATTACCTTCCAATAAAATCCCCACAAATTTTTACTTTACCGTCAACAAATCCGACAGTTAATTTTATTATTCAAACCTTAATATCAACACCGTAAAACCACGGATAACGAAAGGAAGGTAACTCGCAGTAAAATTTTAAGATTCGGGGTGTGACAATTCTCCCCCCCCTTATAAAAATTTCGTCCTCGAAATTTATATACCTGTTACTCAAATAGGTGGGGATACTGATGTCGCATCTGAGCTTCGGGCTCCCAAGTAGCTTCCTCCACCTCATGACTCCTCCACAACACTTTAACAAGAGGAATAGTTTTGTTCCGAAGCACTTGCTCTTTTTGATCAATAATTTGCACCGGTTCCTCTACGTGGGTCCAGTCTTTATTCAGACTAACAGGTGGCGCATGCAACACATGGGAAGGATCAGCAATGTACTTCCGAAGCATGGATACGTGAAAGACATTATGAATCTTGGACCACTCAAGAGGTAGATCCAATCGATAGGCAAGTGGGCCAATCCTTTCGAGGATCTCATAAGGACCAATATATCTAGGGCTAAGCTTGCCCTTCTTTCCAAAACGCACTACTCCCTTCCAAGGAGATAATTTCAAGAACACCCAATCACCAACTTGGAATTCCAAGTCCTTCCTGCGGTTATCCGCATAAGTCTTTTGCCTATCTTGAGCCACCTTGAGTCGATCTCTTACCACCTTGATTTTCTCATTGGTCTCAAAGATGATATCCGGGCCACAAAACTCTCTTTCTCCAACTTCATTCCAACATAGGGGAGTACGGCATTGCCTTCCATATAATGCCTCAAATGGTGACATGCCAATGCTAGAGTGGTAGCTATTATTATAAGCAAACTCCATTAACATCAAATTTTTATCCCAACTCCCCCGAAACTGTAGAACACATGACCTCAACATGTCTTCCAAGGTCTGAATGGTCCTCTCTGACTGCCCATCAGTCTGAGGATGAAAAGCAGTACTAAAATGAAGTTGTGTGCCCAATGCCTCCTGCAGAGCTCCCCAAAATTTGGAAGCAAACCGTGGATCTCTATCTGACACAATGGATTCTGGAACCCCATGAAGTCTCACTATCTCATTCACATATATCACCGACAACCGATCAAGGGAAAACTTTTTATTAACCGGGAGAAAGTGAGCAGATTTCGTCAAACGATCCACAATTACCCAAACTCCATCATACCCATTACGGGTACGAGGCAGGCCGAAGACAAAATCCATGGTTATATGATCCCACTTCCACACCGGAATAGGCAATGGCTCCATCAAACCCGAGGGTTTTTGTCTCTCAGCTTTCACTTGTTGACAAACCAAACACCTGCTAACAAAAGCTGCTATTTCCCTCTTCATATTCGGCCACCAGTAATAATTCTTCAAAGTTCTATACATCTTTGTACTACCTGGATGGGCGGCATATATTGAACTATGAGCTTCCTCCATGATCTCCCGTTTAAGCTCTTCATTCCTCTTCGGTACACACAACCTACCCTTAAATAAAAGGGTTCCATCTTTCCTAACCGCAAAGTCCTCTGCTGAGCCCTCCTGAGCCCTCTCAACCAACTGTACAATGGAGGGGTCATTATATTGCGCATCCCGAACTTTATCAAATAGTACTGGCCTCACACGAAAACTGGCCACCAAAACACCCATTTCATCCACTGTTAAATCAACACCGGTAGCTCGAAGCTCATAAAGAAGGGGAACCCGAATCATTTTCAAATATGCCAAGGATAAAGAGGGATTGCGACTAAGAGCATCAGCTACCACATTAGCTCTTCCTGGATGGTACTCAATCGAGCAATCATAATCTTTAATTAATTCCATCCATCTCCTTTGACGCATATTTAAATCCCTTTGAGTGAACACATATTGCAAGCTCTTGTGATCAGTGAAAATTTGGCACTTGGCTCCATAAAGGTAATGTCTCCAAATTTTAAGAGCAAACACTACAGCAGCAAGCTCCAAATCATGAGTGGGATAATTTACCTCATGCGTTTTCAATTGTCTAGAAGCATAGGCGATCACTCTCCCATGCTGCATCAACACACCACCCAATCCGTGTTTAGAGGCATCACAATAGACTTCATATTCCCCACTATCATCTGGTAGTGCCAAAACTGGTGCACTAGTCAGACGCTCTTTGAGTTCCTGAAAACTCTGCTCGCACTTCTCAGACCATTCAAACTTAATTCCCTTCCTGGTCAATCTTGTAAGAGGAGCAGCAATCTTGGAGAAATCTTGAACGAAGCGACGATAATAGCCTGCTAATCCCAAGAAACTCCGAATCTCTGACACATTGGTGGGTCTACCCCAATTAGCCACTGCAGCTACTTTTTGAGGGTCCACACTAACACCTTCTTCCGACACAATGTGGCCCAAGAATCCCACTCTATCCAACCAAAACTCACATTTGCTAAGTTTTGCATACAGCTGAGCTTCTCTGAGAACTCGCAGGACCGTCCTTAAATGCCTGGCATGCTCCTTCAAACTCTTGGAGTAAACCAAAATATCATCAATAAACACGATCACAAAACGATCAAGAAATGGACTAAACACTCTATTCATCAAATCCATGAAGGCGGCGGGTGCATTAGTAAGTCCAAATGGCATCACTACGAACTCATAGTGTCCATACCGTGACCGGAAAGCAGTCTTGGGAATATCACTTTCCCGAATCCGCAACTGATGATAACCAGATCTCAAATCAATCTTTGAGAAAACAGAAGCACCCCTCAACTGGTCGAATAAATCATCAATTCGTGGCAAAGGGTATTTATTCTTCACCGTCACTTGATTCAGCTTCCGGTAATCCACACAAAGTCTCATGGTGCCATCTTTCTTCTTAACAAAAAGTACAGGAGCACCCCAAGGAGACGTGCTAGGTTGAATAAAGCCCTTATTCACCAACTCCTGCAATTGAGTTTTTAACTCCTTCAATTCCGCAGGTGCCATTCTATAGGGAGCTTGAGAGATAGGAGCGGTTCCAGGAAGCATCTCGATGGTGAAATCGATCTCTCTTGCTGGCGGTAATCCAGGCAATTCGTCTGGAAATACATCTGGAAACTCCTTTACCACAGGAATGTCTTCCAGGTTCACTTCACCCTTCCTGGTATCTACTACATGTGCCAGGTAGGCTTGACAACCCTTGTTCAACAATTTCCTAGCTGTAACAGCGGAAATCACACAGTTTGGGAGAACATTTCTTTCCCCTTGAATGGTGACCTCAGGCTTCCCTGGACTCCTTAACACTACCTCCTTTCGGAAACAATCCATCATCGCCTTATGGGTTTCCAAGAAGTCCATCCCCAAGATCACATCGAACTCCACAATATCAAGAGGTATTAGATCAACCTCAAAACCGCAACTCTCTATCAGCACTTCACAACTCTTAAATACCCAATCTATCTTCATCACGTCCCCGGAAGGCAAGGACACGTGCCATTCCCCAGGAAGTGATAATGACGGCACATTGGCATGTAAGGCAAATCTACTAGACATAAAGGAATGCGACGCTCCAGGATCTATTAATGTAAAAGCGGGTCGGCCAAAAATTAGTAACGTACCAATAATAACATCTGGAGAAGAGCGGCCCTCTTGCTGAGTCATGGCATGCAGTCTCGCATGTGTGGTAGGACGGCCTCTACTACCTCTGCTCTGCAGTGTGCCGCCTCTAGTCTGTGTCACAGAGGGGGTACCACTACTAACAGTACCGGAATGCGTCTGCCCCATAGTATGGGTAGGTGCCAATGCTGCTCCCTGACTCAAGAGAGGAAAATCTCTCCTGAAATGACCTGTCTGCCCACACTGATAGCACTGACCATGCAACCACTGACTCTGCTGAAAACTCTGGGGCGGTCTCTGACTCTGCTGCGCACTCTGACCTCCAGAGGACCCACTCTGAGTGCTAGATCCTCCTCTAAACCCCCTAGAGGACCTCTTGAAGAAGCTCTTAAGCTTCCCTCGGAATTCTGACCTGGATCCTGTGCTGCTACCAAAGCCACTCCCAGCAGAGGATACTGAACTAGACCTCGTCAACGATCTTCTAACTGAGCCGGAACACGCAACTCCAACATCTGAAAGCCGGCCATAAGAAAACTGCTGGGCCTCAAGATTAAGAGCAGCCATCACTGCCTCCATGAATGATGCATATGGTACAACCGTCATCTGTGTAGTGTAGATACCACCAAGGCCTCTAACAAACTGATAGACCCTATCCTGCTCTGTCTTTACTAACTCAGGAACGTAATAGGCCAGCTCCCTAAAACGCTGCTCAAACGCCGAAACTGACATGTCATCACTCTTCCTCAAATTTAGAAATTCTTCCCTCATGCGGTTCATGTGTGCTCGGCTGACATAACGCTCCTTAAAATGGGCGGAAAACTGCTCCCAGGACATATGCTGAGCTGCATCACCCACTCTGCGGCTCATATCAAGCCACCAATGCCAAGCTTCCCTCTCCAGGAACTGTGTAGCTATCGCCACCTTCCTTTCCTCTGGACAATCTACTATTCGGAACATCTTTTCGGTCTCCTCCAACCAACTGAGTGCTTCCATGGGTTCACTAGCATGGGTAAACACTCTAGCACCATGCTTGCGGGCCTTCTCATAGTTAAGCTCAGAACTCATACCAGAGCGGATACCCTGCACTAACCGCTCTAACAAACCCGCTCCCGTAGTAGCTGACTCTTCACTTCCTCTTCCAGAAGGAGGAGGAAGAGGGTTTCCTCCTTCCGGTGGAGGGGAAAGATTCTTCCTACGAGCTAGGCCACGTGCTCGGCGCATAATTAAACCTGAAACCAAGATGTTTAGTACCATGTAGCACACATAATACTATAATAGCTACTGCAAATACCCGATGTTCACTTCGTATCATAAGCATAAATGCTGATGGATCCGCCGCGGTCGGTCCATCACTCTATAGATACTAGTTTCACACAAGGTATAAGCAGTACAATTAGAAAAGGAATCTAATAACCTAGTGCTCTGATACCAATGACAGGACCCATCCCGAGATTTCCCAGTAAATCCCAAAATGACTCCTGCGGGACCCACCTAAAAGGGTAGTTACCGAAATTTCGGCATAATGTCCCCTAATAATGAGTAACCCTTCACCTAAAATCAAAGTAAACACAGGCAGCATACACTTCTAATTCCATCCCCCTTCCTACTTGAGCCATCCTGCTCACATCAACATACAACCACCTCCACAAATAACAACCACAATCACAAATCATTTGAAACTTAATAATCTTCAACATAAATAAAAATCAGAAATTCCTGAAATAGTACCGAATAAGTTCCGTACTCTACCCCGAAACATAGTAAAAATACACCCAGGTTATCAGAGCTCTAATATAAAGGAGGAAAAGTACACTTGTAGGTTTTCAGAAACCTACTAGTGAAAACTGTGTGGAGAGGTAACCACTATGCGCCTCCTAATTTGCTGGCCGAACTCTGTAGTCTAGGCATTTTAAGAAAAACAAAGGCCCAGGGGAGAATCATGGAAAATGTTAGAGTGAGTGGACGAAAAATAATCCATGAAACACTAAAAATTCACCACAATAATTAAAACCAATGTTTCATGCTCTCCCAAAGATTTATTGTTTTAAATAACATTTATGCATGCCCACAATTACTAAATTTCCACAAATGCATGATAATATAAACCAGTAAGTATTATGGGAAGAGAAATATTCACAAACACAATAAGTCTGACCTCTCAGACTAGGGTCGGAGCTAAGAGCTCTAGTTGCGCCCTCACGCTATGCTAGCTATATAAAATGGTAATGGACAACCCTTATAATATTAACCTGACCTCTCAGGCTTGTCTGTCCTCTCAGACCAGGGTCGGAGCTAAGAGCTCTAGGTAAAATGGTAATGGACAACCCTCATAGTATCCACCTGACCTCTCAGGCGTGTCTGTCCTCTCAGACCAGGGTCGGAGCTAAGAGCTCTGGGTAAAACGGTAATGGACAACCCTCATAGTATCCACCTAACCTCTCAGGCGTGTCTGTCCTCTCAGACCAGGGTCGGAGCTAAGAGCTCTGGGTAAAATGGTAATGGACAACCCTCATAGTGCACTACATAGTTTGCCTGACCTCTCAGGCTAGGGTCGGAGCTAAGAGCTCTAGTAGCGCCCTCACGCTACTCTAGCTAGCATATTCATTGGACAACCCATAATAAAAATTCATAACAATTCTTTACTTAAATACTCTTCCCAAAACAAATAAGTAAAACTATTCCTCGACATATATGCATAATTCCAAATAAACATTCAAGAACCCGAGGAAATTATAATACTCGAAACCATCATATAAACCCTGCAATAAAATCAATACTTAGGGCATGCATTCATTTAAAAATAATCTGTCCACTCACAGTAAAGGGACTAGCCCTGGGAGCGATCCTGTGCCTAACCGGAACGTAAATCCTCACGTCCTGTTAAATGAAATAAATATGTTAATTATCTCAATTCGTAAAGTCGGGTCTCCGGTGACATTAGTATAAACTCCGTATTAAACTAGCTCAATTCTTGTATACTCTTAACAATCCTCGATCAATCCCGACCAACGATAACATGGAATTCTCTTTCCGAACCGAAACGACATTTTGAACAATAATCGTAACTCAATCGATACGGCCTTTAATCCTCCTCCACAAGGTTTTATATACCTACATTTCTATAATCCTTTTTACTTCCAATTCTCCAAAATTAACTTAGAATTATTTTTACCTTTACCCCTAACTCATTTACCATAACTGTTAAAGTAATTTCTCAGTGAAAGGACAGAAATGCCCCTGTGAACAGTAAAATTTGGTCGCCGGCCAAATGGCCTCCCACCGGCGATCTCCGGCCATCTTCTTGCTCCTCTCAATCTCCCCTACAACTTTCCTTTACATTATAACAACCAAATCCCAACCTAACAACAACAAATCACAATGAACAGTAATGAAATCCCAAAATTTGGAATCCTTGATCGAATCCCTCACCTAGACTGTAATCGACCGATTCTCCGACTTTGGAAGGCTCGGAGGATGACTGTGGACCGGCTATGAACGGCAGGCGACGGCACAGAGGCCTGACCCGACCGGAACCCGAGAGTGCAGTCGGATCTCGAGAGTTCCCTCTCTCTCCACACAGCGGCGCTGCCCCTAAACGTTGGCCTGCTGGGTTGCCGGACCTCCGCCGAGTCGAGGAAGACCGGTCACGCGCTCCACGGCGGCCGGTGGTGGTAGATCCCCTTCGGCACAGTGAGGTGCAGTGTCGCCAGGGAAAAGGAAATGAGCGAACCCGAAGAAAAAGAAAAGGACGCGGAGAAGAAGAGAAGAAAAGGAAAACAGGAGAAGAAGAAAAATAAGTTTCCAAACGAGGAAACTTCCTAAAAACATAGGGGACCTCTAAATTTTTCCTCCGTTCCAACAGGAATTTACCCTCGAATTTCACTCATTACCTTCCAATAAAATCCCCACAAATTTTTACTTTACCGTCAACAAATCCGACAGTTAATTTTATTATTCAAACCTTAATATCAACACCGTAAAACCACGGATAACGAAAGGAAGGTAACTCGCAGTAAAATTTTAAGATTCGGGGTGTGACAATTCTCCCCCCCTTATAAAAATTTCGTCCTCGAAATTTATATACCTGTTACTCAAATAGGTGGGGATACTGATGTCGCATCTGAGCTTCGGGCTCCCAAGTAGCTTCCTCCACCTCATGACTCCTCCACAACACTTTAACAAGAGGAATAGTTTTGTTCCGAAGCACTTGCTCTTTTTGATCAATAATTTGCACCGGTTCCTCTACGTGGGTCCAGTCTTTATTCAGACTAACAGGTGGCGCATGCAACACATGGGAAGGATCAGCAATGTACTTCCGAAGCATGGATACGTGAAAGACATTATGAATCTTGGACCACTCAAGAGGTAGATCCAATCGATAGGCAAGTGGGCCAATCCTTTCGAGGATCTCATAAGGACCAATATATCTAGGGCTAAGCTTGCCCTTCTTTCCAAAACGCACTACTCCCTTCCAAGGAGATAATTTCAAGAACACCCAATCACCAACTTGGAATTCCAAGTCCTTCCTGCGGTTATCCGCATAAGTCTTTTGCCTATCTTGAGCCACCTTGAGTCGATCTCTTACCACCTTGATTTTCTCATTGGTCTCAAAGATGATATCCGGGCCACAAAACTCTCTTTCTCCAACTTCATTCCAACATAGGGGAGTACGGCATTGCCTTCCATATAATGCCTCAAATGGTGACATGCCAATGCTAGAGTGGTAGCTATTATTATAAGCAAACTCCATTAACATCAAATTTTTATCCCAACTCCCCCGAAACTGTAGAACACATGACCTCAACATGTCTTCCAAGGTCTGAATGGTCCTCTCTGACTGCCCATCAGTCTGAGGATGAAAAGCAGTACTAAAATGAAGTTGTGTGCCCAATGCCTCCTGCAGAGCTCCCCAAAATTTGGAAGCAAACCGTGGATCTCTATCTGACACAATGGATTCTGGAACCCCATGAAGTCTCACTATCTCATTCACATATATCACCGACAACCGATCAAGGGAAAACTTTTTATTAACCGGGAGAAAGTGAGCAGATTTCGTCAAACGATCCACAATTACCCAAACTCCATCATACCCATTACGGGTACGAGGCAGGCCGAAGACAAAATCCATGGTTATATGATCCCACTTCCACACCGGAATAGGCAATGGCTCCATCAAACCCGAGGGTTTTTGTCTCTCAGCTTTCACTTGTTGACAAACCAAACACCTGCTAACAAAAGCTGCTATTTCCCTCTTCATATTCGGCCACCAGTAATAATTCTTCAAAGTTCTATACATCTTTGTACTACCTGGATGGGCGGCATATATTGAACTATGAGCTTCCTCCATGATCTCCCGTTTAAGCTCTTCATTCCTCTTCGGTACACACAACCTACCCTTAAATAAAAGGGTTCCATCTTTCCTAACCGCAAAGTCCTCTGCTGAGCCCTCCTGAGCCCTCTCAACCAACTGTACAATGGAGGGGTCATTATATTGCGCATCCCGAACTTTATCAAATAGTACTGGCCTCACACGAAAACTGGCCACCAAAACACCCATTTCATCCACTGTTAAATCAACACCGGTAGCTCGAAGCTCATAAAGAAGGGGAACCCGAATCATTTTCAAATATGCCAAGGATAAAGAGGGATTGCGACTAAGAGCATCAGCTACCACATTAGCTCTTCCTGGATGGTACTCAATCGAGCAATCATAATCTTTAATTAATTCCATCCATCTCCTTTGACGCATATTTAAATCCCTTTGAGTGAACACATATTGCAAGCTCTTGTGATCAGTGAAAATTTGGCACTTAGCTCCATAAAGGTAATGTCTCCAAATTTTAAGAGCAAACACTACAGCAGCAAGCTCCAAATCATGAGTGGGATAATTTACCTCATGCGTTTTCAATTGTCTAGAAGCATAGGCGATCACTCTCCCATGCTGCATCAACACACCACCCAATCCGTGTTTAGAGGCATCACAATAGACTTCATATTCCCCACTATCATCTGGTAGTGCCAAAACTGGTGCACTAGTCAGACGCTCTTTGAGTTCCTGAAAACTCTGCTCGCACTTCTCAGACCATTCAAACTTAATTCCCTTCCTGGTCAATCTTGTAAGAGGAGCAGCAATCTTGGAGAAATCTTGAACGAAGCGACAATAATAGCCTGCTAATCCCAAGAAACTCCGAATCTCTGACACATTGGTGGGTCTACCCCAATTAGCCACTGCAGCTACTTTTTGAGGGTCCACACTAACACCTTCTTCCGACACAATGTGGCCCAAGAATCCCACTCTATCCAACCAAAACTCACATTTGCTAAGTTTTGCATACAGCTGAGCTTCTCTGAGAACTCGCAGGACCGTCCTTAAATGCCTGGCATGCTCCTTCAAACTCTTGGAGTAAACCAAAATATCATCAATAAACACGATCACAAAACGATCAAGAAATGGACTAAACACTCTATTCATCAAATCCATGAAGGCGGCGGGTGCATTAGTAAGTCCAAATGGCATCACTACGAACTCATAGTGTCCATACCGTGACCGGAAAGCAGTCTTGGGAATATCACTTTCCCGAATCCGCAACTGATGATAACCAGATCTCAAATCAATCTTTGAGAAAACAGAAGCACCCCTCAACTGGTCGAATAAATCATCAATTCGTGGCAAAGGGTATTTATTCTTCACCGTCACTTGATTCAGCTTCCGGTAATCCACACAAAGTCTCATGGTGCCATCTTTCTTCTTAACAAAAAGTACAGAAGCACCCCAAGGAGACGTGCTAGGTTGAATAAAGCCCTTATTCACCAACTCCTGCAATTGAGTTTTTAACTCCTTCAATTCCGCAGGTGCCATTCTATAGGGAGCTTGAGAGATAGGAGCGGTTCCAGGAAGCATCTCGATGGTGAAATCGATCTCTCTTGCTGGCGGTAATCCAGGCAATTCGTCTGGAAATACATCTGGAAACTCCTTTACCACAGGAATGTCTTCCAGGTTCACTTCACCCTTCCTGGTATCTACTACATGTGCCAGGTAGGCTTGACAACCCTTGTTCAACAATTTCCTAGCTGTAACAGCGGAAATCACACAGTTTGGGAGAACATTTCTTTCCCCTTGAATGGTGACCTCAGGCTTCCCTGGACTCCTTAACACTACCTCCTTTCGGAAACAATCCATCATCGCCCTATGGGTTTCCAAGAAGTCCATCCCCAAGATCACATCGAACTCCACAATATCAAGAGGTATTAGATCAACCTCAAAACCGCAACTCTCTATCAGCACTTCACAACTCTTAAATACCCAATCTATCTTCATCACGTCCCCGGAAGGCAAGGACACGTGCCATTCCCCAGGAAGTGATAATGACGGCACATTGGCATGTAAGGCAAATCTACTAGACATAAAGGAATGTGACGCTCCAGGATCTATTAATGTAAAAGCGGGTCGGCCAAAAATTAGTAACGTACCAATAATAACATCTGGAGAAGAGCGGCCCTCTTGCTGAGTCATGGCATGCAGTCTCGCATGTGTGGTAGGACGGCCTCTACTACCTCTGCTCAGCTGTGTGCCGCCTCTAGTCTGTGTCACAGAGGGGGTACCACTACTAACAGTACCGGAATGCGTCTGCCCCATAGTCTGGGTAGGTGCCAATGCTGCTCCCTGACTCAAGAGAGGACAATCTCTCCTGAAATGACCTCTCTGCCCACACTGATAGCACTGACCATGCAACCACTGACTCTGCTGAAAACTTTGGGGCGGTCTCTGACTCTGCTGCGCACTCTGACCTCCAGAGGACCCACTCTGAGTGCTAGATCCTCCTCTAAACCCCCTAGAGGACCTCTTGAAGAAGCTCTTAAGCTTCCCTCGGAATCCTGACCTGGATCCTGTGCTGCTACCAAAGCCACTCCCAGCAGAGGATACTGAACTAGACCTCGTCAACGATCTTCTAACTGAGCCGGAACCCGCAACTCCAACATCTGAAAGCCGGCCATAAGAAAACTGCTGGGCCTCAAGATTAAGAGCAGCCATCACTGCCTCCATGAATGATGCATATGGTACAACCGTCATCTGTGTAGTGTAGATACCACCAAGGCCTCTAACAAACTGATAGACCCTATCCTGCTCTGTCTTTACTAACTCAGGAACGTAATAGTCCAGCTCCCTAAAACGCTGCTCAAACGCCGAAACCGACATGTCATCACTCTTCCTCAAATTTAGAAATTCTTCCCTCATGCGGTTCATGTGTGCTCGGCTGACATAACGCTCCTTAAAATGGGCGGAAAACTGCTCCCAGGACATATGCTGAGCTGCATCACCCACTCTGCGGCTCACATCAAGCCACCAATGCCAAGCTTCCCTCTCCAGGAACTGTGTAGCTATCGCCACCTTCCTTTCCTCTGGACAATCTACTATTCGGAACATCTTTTCGGTCTCCTCCAACCAACTGAGTGCTTCCATGGGTTCACTAGCATGGGTAAACACTCTAGCACCATGCTTGCGGGCCTTCTCATAGTTAAGCTCAGAACTCATACCAGAGTGGATACCCTGCACTAACCGCTCTAACAAACCCGCTCCCGTAGTAGCTGACTCTTCACTTCCTCTTCCAGAAGGAGGAGGAAGAGGGTTTCCTCCTTCCGGTGGAGGGGAAAGATTCTCCCTACGAGCTCGGCCACGTGCTCGGCGCATAATTAAACTTGAAACCAAGATGTTTAGTACCATGTAGCACACATAATACTATAATAGCTACTGCAAATACCCGATGTTCACTTCGTATCATAAGCATAAATGCTGATGGATCCGCCGCGGTCGGTCCATCACTCTATAGATACTAGTTTCACACAAGGTATAAGCAGTACAATTAGAAAAGGAATCTAATAACCTAGTGCTCTGATACCAATGACAGGACCCATCCCGAGATTTCCCAGTAAATCCCAAAATGACTCCTGCGGGACCCACCTAAAAGGGTAGTTACCGAAATTTCGGCATAATGTCCCCTAATAGTGAGTAACCCTTCACCTAAAATCAAAGTAAACACAGGCAGCATACACTTCTAATTCCATCCCCCTTCCTACTTGAGCCATCCTGCTCACATCAACATACAACCACCTCCACAAATAACAACCACAATCACAAATCATTTGAAACTTAATAATCTTCAACATAAATAAAAATCAGAAATTCCTGAAATAGTACCGAATAAGTTCCGTACTCTACCCCGAAACATAGTAAAAATACACCCAGGTTATCAGAGCTCTAATATAAAGGAGGAAAAGTACACTTGTAGGTTTTCAGAAACCTACTAGTGAAAACTGTGTGGAGAGGTAACCACTATGCGCCTCCTAATTTGCTGGCCGAACTCTGTAGTCTAGGCATTTTAAGAAAAACAAAGGCCCAGGGGAGAATCATGGAAAATGTTAGAGTGAGTGGACGAAAAATAATCCATGAAACACTAAAAATTCACCACAATAATTAAAACCAATGTTTCATGCTCTCCCAAAGATTTATTGTTTTAAATAACATTTAAGCATGCCCACAATTACTAAATTTCCACAAATGCATGATAATATAAACCAGTAAGGATTATGGGAAGAGAAATATTCACAAACACAATAAGTCTGACCTCTCAGACTAGGGTCGGAGCTAAGAGCTCTAGTTGCGCCCTCACGCTATGCTAGCTATATAAAATGGTAATGGACAACCCTTATAATATTAACCTGACCTCTCAGGCTTGTCTGTCCTCTCAGACCAGGGTCGGAGCTAAGAGCTCTAGATAAAATGGTAATGGACAACCCTCATAGTATCCACCTGACCTCTCAGGCGTGTCTGTCCTCTCAGACCAGGGTCGGAGCTAAGAGCTCTGGGTAAAATGGTAATGGACAACCCTCATAGTATCCACCTAACCTCTCAGGCGTGTCTGTCCTCTCAGACCAGGGTCGGAGCTAAGAGCTCTGGGTAAAATGGTAATGGACAACCCTCATAGTGCACTACGTAGTTTGCCTGACCTCTCAGGCTAGGGTCGGAGCTAAGAGCTCTAGTAGCGCCCTCACGCTACTCTAGCTAGCATATTCATTGGAGAACCCATAATAAAAATTCATAACAATTCTTTACTTAAATACTCTTCCCAAAACAAATAAGTAAAACTATTCCTCGACATATATGCATAATTCCAAATATACATTCAAGAACCCGAGGAAATTATAATACTCGAAACCATCATATAAACCCTGCAATAAAATCAATACTTAGGGCATGCATTCATTTAAAAATAATCTGTCCACTCACAGTAAAGGGACTAGCCCTGGGAGCGATCCTGTGCCTCCCCGGAACGTAAATCCTCACGTCCTGTTAAATGAAATAAATATGTTAATTATCCCAATTCGTAAAGTCGGGTCTCCGGTGACATTAGTATAAACTCCGTATTAAACTAGCTCAATTCTTGTATACTCTTAACAATCCTCGATCAATCCCGACCAACGATAACATGGAATTCTCTTTCCGAACCGAAACGACATTTTGAACAATAATCGTAACTCAATCGATACGGCCTTTAATCCTCCTCCACAAGGTTTTATATACCTACATTTCTATAATCCTTTTTACTTCCAATTCTCCAAAATTAACTTAGAATTATTTTTACCTTTACCCCTAACTCATTTACCATAACTGTTAAAGTAATTTCTCAGTGAAAGGACAGAAATGCCCCTGTGAACAGTAAAATTTGGTCGCCGGCCAAATGGCCTCCCACCGGCGATCTCCGGCCATCTTCTTGCTCCTCTCAATCTCCCCTACAACTTTCCTTTACATTATAACAACCAAATCCCAACCTAACAACAACAAATCACAATGAACAGTAATGAAATCCCAAAATTTGGAATCCTTGATCGAATCCCTCACCTAGACTGTAATCGACCGATTCTCCGACTTTGGAAGGCTCGGAGGATGACTGTGGACCGGCTATGAACGGCAGGCGACGGCACAGAGGCCTGACCCGACCGGAACCCGAGAGTGCAGTCGGATCTCGAGAGTTCCCTCTCTCTCCACACAGCGGCGCTGCCCCTAAACGTTGGCCTGCTGGGTTGCCGGACCTCCGCCGAGTCGAGGAAGACCGGTCACTCGCTCCACGGCGGCCGGTGGTGGTAGATCCCCTTCGGCACAGTGAGGTGCAGTGTCGCTTGGGAGAAGGAAATGAGCAAACCCGAAGAAAAAGAAAAGGACGCGGAGAAGAAGAGAAGAAAAGGAAAACAGGAGAAGAAGAAAAATAAGTTTCCAAACGAGGAAACTTCCTAAAAACATAGGGGACCTCTAAATTTTTCCTCCGTTCCAACAGGAATTTACCCTCGAATTTCACTCATTACCTTCCAATAAAATCCCCACAAATTTTTACTTTACCGTCAACAAATCCGACAGTTAATTTTATTATTCAAACCTTAATATCAACACCGTAAAACCACGGATAACGAAAGGAAGGTAACTCGCAGTAAAATTTTAAGATTCGGGGTGTGACATATAGCTTGAGTTACAGTTCAGACAGTTTAATTAATTAAGCGGAAATATAATTAAGGGGTGAGAACACATATCAAGTGTTTAAGTAACCCAATCAACGTTCTTTTGTCCGCACTTCTCCTCTTCGGTGAAAGTCGATTTGGAAGAGAATGATGTGGGTGTGACCAATTAATGAGCTGAAAAACCGCTGACTTGTTGAAAGTTTCTAACAACCACTAAAATGCTTACACGTGTTTCATCCGTGAAATAGGCAAATGCGGACATCCGCTTTATATTAGGGTTAGGAGTTTGATATCGAAATCCTGATACCGATCTCGACTGTCTCGTACCGAATTTGATCGGGTCGGGACATAAAGTGAAAAAAAAGTGTTGTTCAGAACTGTATCGAATTATGAATTTAGTAATTGGTTTGGGATCGGTATGAGCCAAATAGATACCGAATGTCCCGACCGGTCTCGAATTCTCTTAAATTTATAATTTTACTAGTTTTAAAGAAAAAAAATATGCATTTATATTGAAGAATTAATCATCTTGAAGTGATAAAGTCGCCTAATTATGTTAGTTTGTTAATTTATGTTAACAAAAAGTGTAAAATATTACATAAATATAGTACAAAAATAATTGTTTAATTTATAGATATAAAGTTCTAACTTAAAACCTTATATCCCGATTGGTCCTGAACTCGTCCCGAACTTTTCGGTATCAGGATGGTTAGGTATGAAGCCTTAAAATCACACATCCCGTCCTATACCGATATCGAAAAAAAATCGTGATCGGTATCGGGATAGGTCAAATCTCGTACCTTCTTATACCGATCCCTCCCCTAATATATAGTTCAAAGCCTTAACGATCATCAATTTTGATGAAATTTTACACAAGTAATCTACTGATATAGAATTACATATTAAATTATGGAGATACGATTTTGTAATAAAAAAAATTGATATAAATTCTGATCTCTCATATAAGACAAATATAAATCTCTCGATGTGTGTATATATGTATATATATATTGAAGAAATCCGTGGACCAGCTCGTAAAATTTTTGTGTTTTGTAATCCATATCCATCAAACATCGATGGAGTGAGAGAGAGCGTGAGAGGTAGAGATCAATGGGAGAGAAAGTGAGAAACAACTCGATCAAATGCGTACCACAAGAGTCAACTAGTCGCCAATTAATCCATGGGTATCTCTTTTTCCATATTTGTATCTATTGTTTGGTGAGTAATTATTAGATGTCCACATTAAGATGGTGATTAGATGTTTTAATTGTCACCCTATTACCAAAAAAAGATGTTTTAATTGTTACCCTGAAGATAGTGACAATTCCATAAATGGCAAGTGTTTTCTATGTGGAGGTTAAGGGGGTGAAACATTCAAATTGGAATTCCATTCTTGTGGGTGGAATGTCTTCGGAGTCGACGCTCTCCCCCTCTGAGATTTTCTTCCCCTGGCTTTTCCCGATTGATGAGACATTTTTTGTTGGACGTGTTTCTATTTCTCTAGTGTTGGAAGGTAAGTCAGTTTTTGACTTTGCGAAATGATTGACCTAAGTTGATATTGTGACAAATACAATTGGTGGACATGATCCAATAGTTCAAATAAGCCACCTGGTCTTTGAGAAAATCATTAGCCTATCTGACACGAACTCTTCCATTTCATAATAAGGAAAGTAAAGAAAATTCAGGTCGTGTCCAAGTATTTTGTCAGATGTCCCCGTGTTAAAAACATTTTCCACGGTAAACTAAATTTAAAATATAGTTTAAAAAATAAGAATACTATATAAAAAAATTTTAGCTTACCAAAAAAGCTAAATTTTTAGTTAAATTTATAGTTTTCTTATTTTATTTATTTTTAAATAGTAATCAACTAGAAATTAAACACCGATCAAGACCAACCTATACTACAATAAAACTGGCCGTTCAACAAATTCACCACATTATGAACTGCCGAATATATCCATCAATAACAATCACTGACAAACAAACATCCAGGGCTATTATGGTCTTTTAAAAAATAAAAATAATAAAATATTTATACAAAAGAGAAACGTGGGATGACAAGAACTCAGAAGGTAGAAGATTGGGAGTTATCGGGACGGGGAGATGCAGTTACCATGATTTGCTAACTACAAAAAGGAGAAGGTGAATGATCAATTGAGAGGAAAAGACCAACTTCATCCTAGTTGTTTCTGAAGGATAACCGACGCAGGCGACGAAGCCAGATTGATCGCTCTCGCTTCCCCTAGAGGTACTCATTCGATTTCTTTGAATGTTATATATATATATATATATATATATATATCCCTTCCAATGAGGGATCTATTTTTTTAACTATTTTTAGGGATAAGTTATTACATCAACTTCACGATCAAATTTCGGCATCTCCACCGTTCAGTTTGTTAGGTTATATGAGTAGATCACCTCTATAAATTTCATATGATTTGGTGATCGTTAAGGCATCTAAAGTTTCGATTTATTTTTAATGATCTTGAACGGTGTAGGTTTGACATAAGTGTTACGTTTTTTGTTTTAATCTCAACCATTCAAGCTCATTAAAAACCAGATCTAATGGTGTGGGCCTATCCCTAGAAATGACAAAAAAAATGATCCCTCAATAGAAGGGTCCTATATATATAGGGCCCTTCTATTGAGGGATCCCTATTTTTGGTTTATTTATAGGGATAGGCATTCGACAAACTTTTCGATCACATAATAACATATCCACCGTTCAATATGTAGATGCATATATACAGATTATTTCTTCAAAATTTCATCAAATTTGGAGATCGTTAAGGCTTTAAAGTAACTGAAATCATTTGACGGATCAAATCTGCCAAACTTGAACCGTTAATGTCTATAATTTTAATTCACAGTTTTGAACATCTTAACGATCACTGATTTGGATGAAATTTTGCAGAGGTGATCTATATATTAGGATCTAAGAATTGAACGGTTAAGATTAAAAAATGTGATCGAAAAGTTTGTTGAATGCCTATCCCTATAGATAAACTAAAAATAAAGATCGCTTAGTGGAATGACCCTATATATAGCCCTTCTTGGCTAAGGATATCCTTACCATAAATTTGGTGCGGATTTCCTTAGTTTGACCAACTTTTTAATCACATTTTCTCATCTTAATCGTTCATAATCTAGATATATATGTATAGATCATCTCTGTAAAATTTCAGCTCATTTAGTAATAGTTAAACCTTGAAAACGTTCAAATACAATGAATGAACCGAATCTGTTCAACTAGAACCGTTCGTGTTCTTCTCTTTAAATCACAGTTTTGAATGCCTTAACGATCACCAAATGAGCTGAAATTTTACAGAGGTGATCTATATACATATATCTAGATTATAAACAGTTAAGATGAGAAAATTCTAGAAAGCACCGTGCGCCCTTTGTTAAAATGCAAACGACCACGTGTCGTCATCTTCTTTGTAACGGGAAGAGAAAACGAGAGGAAGCGGACGTGCACTTCAGATATATATCAACATTTCAAAATGTAATCTTTGAAACCCTAAAATTTCAAAATTTTAAATTTCAAAATTTAAAACCCTAAAATTTCAAAATTTAAAACCCTAAAATTTACGGACGTGTAATCTTTAATTTGCTATATATGTCAAAAAAAGAGACCCGTATATATATCCCGATTTAATGTTTTGGCGGGAGGGAATTGATGGTTTGGTATCGTGAACCTGATGAGAAGATTTAATGATGGGTGGGGGGTTTGGATGTGACAAGACGAGGAGTGATGGAGTAGACAAGGGAAAGAGAGATCCTATGTGAAGATCGATCGAAATAACTGGATATGACATCTGAAGTGACCTTTCAATCCATCTATCTGTTCCTTCCCACAGCACCGCATACGTACATCTGCTTTTGTCGTATGTATGTATGTATATATATAGTATTTGGCATTTTCATTTCTTGAGAGTTGAGTCGACGATCCATGCGTATATGATGGTCGACTCGCGGCTAAGAACCTTACGGTCCGTATACAACATGCACCGGCCAAGAGACCATTTAATTACTGTAGATTCTCCATGCACGCGGCTAGCTGTTCTCTCTCTTTTTCTCTCGGATTGAATAATGTAACAGTTACTGTAGCTAGCGCGCAGCAGCAGCATCAGAACCTCTGAGGGATTCAGGGAGCTAGCTAATACTGAGTTCTGGCGATGTATATAGTTGTGGCACTAGTGCAGGGCGTTCGACCCCAAAATTATGAAAAACCCAATCGGGCCGGTTCGGGTTCAGGCTTCAATCTTTCACGGATTCACAGCCTCAATTCTCAGAACTTTCTTCAAGGTGACTGAGGGATGATGAAATGGAAGCTCTAATTTGTGATTGTTGAGAGTGAAGACAGAATGAGTTTCGTCGATTGTTTGGAGAGTGGGTTTCACTGTTTTTAGTATTCTTGCATTTCAGGTATAACCCCCACCTGGGTTTTCTGGATTTCTCTCAATTTCTTTGTTTCCTATGCTCTTTCTTTGATTTTAAGGTAATATTCACATCTGATACTCTGATAGTGAATGACTGAATGAAGGTATAAACCTACACCGCTGCTCTTATCTCAAAGTCTCAAACTCTGTTCTACCTCTTTTGCCGTTTCGAGTCTCATCTAGTGGAGACAGATGACTTTTCAGCTTCTGGGTTTAAGTTTTCAGGTACAATCCCAACTAGGTTTGCTGGGTTTCTCTCATGTCATTGCATTTTGTATTTTGTATTCTGGGTCGTTACTGGACTATTTTGATACTGTTGGGTTGTTTAAATTGGTCGATAGGATGTTTAAGTATGAATTTGGATTAATTTTGGTGGCCAAATTGTTGTTTCAGGGAAGTTGGTTGGAACCGGACATTTAATTTTCATGAACAATTTGAAAAGGTATGATTAACTTAGCATTGTTAATATATAGGCGTTTTGTGTGTCCTTATCAAAAGGATAACCAGAGGGACATCATCATTTTAGTCTTGAATGATTTGATCCCCTAACACTTCTCTTAAATATTGGTGCGGTTAAGTAGTAGTGTTTGGTAACCAATTGATGTTTCAATTATACTAGTTCTAAAGTGTTAATGATATTTATCATATATTTGCTCTGCTGCAGTACCACGAGAGCTCTTGAGGCAGCTTATGTGCAAGCTTTTGGGAAGCAAATCTCTTTGTCTAAACAACAGCTTGTCAATTGCGCTGGAGCACTGAGTTTCGAATTTGACTTGTACTGGCTGTTGTTGAGTTGTTGCGTGTGTTGCGTGTGTTCGTAATCAATTGAGAATTAAATGCTGCTTGGTAGGTTGATGAGAAGATGTGAGGCAAGAAAGGACAGGGGATTTGATTCAGTTTTTCGGTGTTGTTGGTCGGATCCATACAATTGTTTTGTTTTCTTCTGGTTCATGTTGTTAGATTACTCTTGTTCTTGCTGTTTTCAGTTTCCCTGCTACTGTCCCCATGTAGATTTGTAGTAGCCTATAATTTACTGTAGTTTGTTTTCTTTTGAAAAGAGTAATGTTGACACTGTTTTCCCGAGTGCAATCATTTTCTTATTTGGACCCGAAAAAAAAACCCGAAAGTCTGAAAAAAATTTGGGTTTCGGGTCAGATTTTCGAAAATCCGAACTGACCTGACAAGATCAGAAGATCAACTTCCATAAATCTTCTCTTTATTTCACAAATAAGGTCTCTTCGAATACTAAATCTGATATTGTAAATGTTTTTAGTATACAACAAGTGTTCAATTGGAAAGTATATGGGAATTCATAATGTGGTTTTTTTATAAAGACCCTGTTAATGCTAAGGAACTTCTCTAGAAAATGTCAAACAAGCTGGCCGGATAAAAACAAAATACCTTGTTAGAGAAGCTCACTCTTATCAAAACTAACTTGGCTGAAATGTCAAATCATGTGATGTTTTGTTTCAAGTACCCTAAGAAATTGGCCAATGAAATAGATAAACCAGAAAGAAATTTCTTATGAGAGCTGACATGAAATATGCCCCTATTGCTTGAAAAGAGGTTTGCAAGCCTAAACTACTGAGAGGGCTTGGTGTTAGACCCTCACAGTTTTTTAACAATGTTGCAATTGCCAAATTTTCTTGAAAATTACTTAAAACTCAGTCTCTGTTGGGTTGCTTTGAGAAAACTAACTTTTGTTTCCTTTTGTTTTGAGGAAATGCAATATTTATTTAATTTGTAATTTATAATTTTTATAAGGGAAAATAATAAAAAGGGCGGCATCTTGGAAACAAATAATATCATTCACTTCTGATTCAAAAACGTCTGTATCATTCATACATTTATATATGTGACCAGATCTCCACTCTGTCTGTGTGAAGATGGCCTCTTCCGTTCAGACCTTCGCTTCCCGCGTCCTCCTCCTCCTTCGGCTCGCTCTGGCCTTCGTCCGCGCGGCGGCCTGAACGATCCCGTCACCCGCTGGTCACCTGAGTTCCCCATCCTCCGACTGCGCCGATCCTCTCTCCCGCAGCCACTCCCCGTCCTTCCCTTACTTCGGCCACTGGAACTTTGATTTCTCCGCTTCCGATCTCACTCTTCTTTTTTCCTCAATTCCGATCGCCAATAAGGTTCTGTTCTGTGGGTCGAGCGTTTGTGGGTTGTTTAAGTTCATCAAGGAGCATGGTTGTGTACCCACAATTGTGGTGTCTTCTCGATGGATTCTCTAGGTTTGCGGGTACGGATTGGAGATGGGGAAGGAAGGTGGGGGTTTTAGTAACATATGTCAGTGTGCTTGTTAACAACTCGCGTCACGGTTAGGACTCAGGACCCTGGTCACAGGTCTTGTTAAGTTATAGGATTTTGCCCCATAATTCTAGTTAAATATCAGTTCAACTAAATTTTTTAAGCTTCCTCAACTAAAATTCTAATTTTGTTAGTTTAGGTACCGGGAACGCATTGTGTGGGCTGACAAAGCTCTCAACTTCAAATTATTGAGAAAAGGCATCTTCACTCGGTGGTAGTTTTTTACAATTGTCCTGTATTATTTCTTTATTGTCATGCTCAGAGTCCTGACATATATTCATTTCTCTATCACAGGTCATCATACATGGTTTAAGAGAATCTGGTGTTTTCAGCTCCGTAATTGCATCAGCTAAACAAGCAACTCTCAAAAAATCAATTCTTGTTGTCTGTTGAGAGTAGCAACTCCTCTAGGGAAACCATATCTGGCACAATCACTTCGAGGGAGATTGGTAAATTATATGATTCTCAAGAAACTGCTAAAAAGGTCATGGAATTCACAGGCGACACTTCTCAACCTTTGGCAGTTCCACCCTTGTCTCCGCCTGGCTTGGATGATTTTTCATGTGAAACAGAAATGTTTTCTGAACCACAATGATATAGACTCTTCAAAAGTCCATCTTCCTGTGTGATCAAGCACTGCAAGAAATGAAATTTTGTAGAAGAAAAACTTTAGGGACTGAAAGTGGCAAGGTTCGATCTATTAGATCGGAAGCGAGAATTAAGCTAGACTAAGAAAAAGGAAACTGCTACTTCATTCATTGATTTGCACCAAAACCCTAGTACAGCATATATAGGATTTACAGCCGAAGACCCGGATTGTGACAATTGGCCAACATCCATCCGTTGAGACTAAACCCTAATACAACTGTTTAGCTTAATTAAGAACCATTAGGATATTCAACTACTTAAGACTAACTATCTTGACCATCCCAATAGAGTGAAACCCGGCCCAATACTTAGATTCATATCATTTGCATCTCCCGCCAAAACGAACTTGTCCTCAAGTTCCATGATCGAACCTGGAAAAATCAAAACTGGAAATCCGGGTAGCGCTACATGATGTCCTCTGCCAGCTCCCAAGTAGCTTCCTCTGGGGTTGTTCCCAACCACTACACCAGCCACTGAGTCGCCGCAGCCCTTTTCTTTATATCATTCTAGTTTGCAGCACCTTCTCAGGGGCCCATTTGAAGGAGGAATCATTGATGTGTAGTAATTCGGCTTCCACTGTTACAGAATCGCCAACTCTCTTCTTGAAGAGAGAGACATGAAACACATTGTGTATTCTTGCAGAAGTCGGAAGTTGTAATTTATAGGCTACCTCTGATTCTCTCAATGACCTGGAATGACCAAAAAACTTGGAGGATAGCTTACAAAATGCAGCGCTACTCACTAAGCTCTGTTTGTAGGGTTGAAGCTTCAAGTAGACCCAATCCCCAATTTGGAAAGTGTGTTCGGAGTGATGTGTATCATGCTGTAATTTCATTCGAGTCTGTGCTTGCTGCAAATTCCTCTTAATTAGTGATATCAGCTCATCTCTGCTTCAGTCCACTTCAGCCACTGCAGTCGATCCGGGCATAAATGGTTAAATTACAAGGGGAGGGTAACTGTAAAGAGCTTCGAAAGGGGTCATCTGCACTGTTGAATGGTGAGCAAAGTTGTACCGTCACTCTGCCCAGGGCAAAGCTCGCACCCATTCCTTAGGCTTGCTTCCAGTGACACATCGAAGGTATTGTTCAAGGGTGCGGTTGAGGTTCTCAATCTGGCCATCGGTTTAGGGGTGATAGGCCGTGGACCGGCTCAGAGTAGTGCCATGTAGCGTAAAAAACTCTTCTCAAAATAAGTTCTGAGATGATGACCTCCGACAGGCTATGTAACCAGAATATCTCATTGAAAAATACACTTGTGAGAGTGGCGGTCGTATAAGGGGGACAGAGTGGGATGAAGTGATCTACCTAAGTGAATTTATTGATGACAACCCAAATGACTGTCTTACCTTGAGACTTTGGGAGGCCTTCATTGAAGTCCATTGAAATTGTGCTCTAAGCTCTTGCTGGTACATCAATTGGTTGTTGAAGTCCGGGAGGCTTAGAGGTCTCATAGTGGTTCTGTTGACACACCAAGCAGTTTGCCACACTCTTTTACTTCCCTTTGCAAGCCAGACCAAGCAAAGTTTTTGCATACTCTTTTATAAGTAAGTGAACGTCCAGCATGACCTCTAATGAGTCCACCATGAAATTCTTGTATAATACGTTGCCTCCAATTATCTATATCAGGGACAAACACCTTTCCTTTGAACATGAGCTGGGAATTGGTTAAGGAGAAGTGTTTATGGCTAGTAGGGTCGAGTTGGAGGTCTTGGACTAGTTGGGTTAGCTTGCCATCTAAATTACAAGCTTGTTGTATCTTGTTCACAAACTCATGTATGGGACTGGAAGATCCTGTGATAGCCTGAAGAATCACTATTCATGAGAGAGCATCAGATGCTGCATTGTTTTTCCCTTTCTTGTAAGAGATTGAATAATCATAACCAAGTAGCTTTAAGAGCCATTTCTATTGAGCTGGAGTGGTCACCCTTTCCTTAAGAAAGTGTTCAATATATAGTTTTATGATCAGTGTAGATGGTGAAATGGTGCCCCAACAGGTATGGTCGCCACTGTTGTACAGTTGTTACTACTACCAACATCTCCTTATTGTAAACTGAGTGAGAGATGGCGTTGAGATAGTGCTTTGCTCATGTAGGCTATTGGATGACCACCTTGGGCCAAGACTGCTCCCACTCCTAAATCCGATGCATCATATTCCACAGTGAAGGGCTTTGAAAAATCTGAGAAGGCTAACAACGGTGTAGTGGTGAGAGCTTCCTTAAGCCTGTCAATAGCAGAAGAGGCATCCTCAGTCCACTTGAAGCCCTCTTTTTTAAGCAAGTTAAAGGTTTGGCTATCATCCCAAACCCCTTCGCAAAGCCGAGGAATCCACGCAACTCCTTCACTATTTTAGGTACAGGCCAACCTTTCACACACTCGATTTTAAATGGATCAACTGCAACCCCATCCTTACTGATTATGTGCCCAAGATACTCCACATGGCTAGTCCCAAAGCTACATTTGCTCTCCTTGACTACTAGGGAATTCCTCCTTAGAATTTCTAAACCTGCTTCAAATGCAGCAAATGAGCTTCCAAGGAAGGGTTGTAGATCAGAATGTCATCAAAAAAGACCAACACTCCTTTTCGTAACAGGGCCCTGAGGTCATCATTCATGAGCTTGAAATGTAGATGGAGCATTAGTGAGGCCGAAGGCCATCACTAGGAATTCATAGTGTCCAAAATGTGTCCTAAAGGCTGTTTTGGGGATATATGCTTCTACATACGAATTTGGTGATAACCAACCCTCAAGTCCAACTTTGTGAAGATGACTGCACCATGCACCTCATCAATTAGCTCATCTCAACAGGTATTGTCAGGTCCCACCCCGGATTTTTCCCTAAAATCCAGAATGAACCTTGCAAGGACCACCTCCAAGGAAAATTTTAACGAAATTTTGGCATAAACTCCCTTGAAAATGGTCAACCCTTTTCAGCCCAAACCTGCAACACTTCTATAATCAAAATCCAACCTTCCTCCTGGAGCCTACCTGCTCCTCAAATCACAACACCTCCCCAACAAAAATAATTAAACTAACAATAATCATGCATCCAATCTTCTAGGTTCAGAGACATTCAAATTTTAGAAAAAGAAAATAGGAATATACCATTAAGCTGAAGTTACATTTGCGACTATGCCTCAACTCCATGTACACCGGATGTCAACTAAGCTAGCCTGCAAACTGGGCATTTAAAACCAAAGGACCCAGGGGAAAACATTTGAAAACGTTAGAGTGAATGGACAAATATCCCAATTTGTGAGAAAATAAATAATCCAATTAAAACTTCATGCTTTCCCAATTTATTTATCTTGGAAAACAGAATACATGCTTCAAGGTGAACATCAACAAACCTTGACTCTAGCCTCGCTAGACAAAATATAGAAAAATATATATAATATGCCTCTCAGGCTAAGTATAAAAATAACGATAACAATAACGTAGTATGTATTCACACACGCCCCCTTACTCCTTGTATGAATTTTTAGGAAAATCCACCTAGGGCTACTACGCTTGCGTTTAAGGCTCACGTCACACCATGATGGAGACGAATTAGACTCGACATCATGGCGGAAAGACAGTGTGTATATACGTGCCCCTTTACCCCCTGTAGGAATATATTTATCTATATATATATATATATATATATTAATAAACGTAAATTATTATAAATATATTCATACAGGGCTACTATGCTCGCGTCTTACTCTCACGTCACACCATAATGGCGGCGGATATAGGCCACACCATTAAGGCGGAAAGACACGTATGGCTAGCTAGCATTTTATACATACTCTTCTCATATACATAAATATAAACAACACTGAAAACCTTGTTTTCGGTTACTTAAAAATAAAAGAGATATAACCAATATAATCAGATAATTTATAAATTCTAATTAGAGAAAAACAATCAAAACCTATTGCATGCATTTAATTTAAAAACAAAAATCCACTCACAGTGATTTGGTAACGCCAAAAGTCTGAAATTTTCCAAGCCACATCTCCACCATGTCCCTTCTGCTTTTGGAACATACAACTTGCTTTTGATCTTCGTATCTAACTTTTGATCCGATGAAGTCGACGTATTAATTCAAATCCATGTGACCAAGTCCTTGAAATTGCTATCGGCACCCAATTCATCATTCTTTCCAAAATATGTCCAACTAACGTCTTTCTCAATCAATAGCAAGTAACATATCAATTCAAATAACATTCACTATCAACGTAATATAGTATGCTCCAACTAATCCCTCAAACCACAAAAGGAATATAAGTCACATTCTAACACCATTCTCATGACCTCACCTCCATCAACTTCAGAAGAAGACTTCTCATCATCAATGTCCAGCTTTCTTTTATTTCAACACAATTAACCAAATATCAACTCCACCTTATTCTCGACACCCAAATTATCCTTATTCACATTTGTCTATCTTCATCGACAATTCCAAATACTAACCCAACTCTAACTACTATGGGCACCCATCACACTTTGCCCCCACAAAGTATTCCTATATTCAAGCCTTAGTTTTTGCCCACATTTCTAAGACATCACCATCCAATTCAGTGAGTTACCATCTTTTCCACCGATACATGATCACTACAAAATCATCCCTCTTAACACACAAGTTCAAATTCCAATATCACTGCTCAACCTCAATTCGTCGAGTACGCTTTCATTATAAAGAAATTTCCCTCAAAACTAACTACTCTTTCAGACTAAAAGAACATGAATCCATTCCTGGTGAGCTGCTAGTGCTCCAACAAAACACCAGACCACACAGAACACATTCAACCCCTCTAGTTACTGGAAATTTTAGCTCTCCATTTAACCCAAGTCCTTTAAATTATTAACTCAATATCATAACGTCAGCTCTAACAGAAAACGATCCAAAGCAGCCAAAATCATCAAACAAACAGTAATTTCAAATTTAACAGAAAACCCAAACGCATCAACTCCTCCAATCTAGACTTCAACCACTACTCACCATGAAATCATGTTCAAAAGCCTCAATCAATATCAAAAGAGCTAATTTAGAACCAAACATCATCCCCGCCGCCGCCGTGCACAGTGCACGCACGGCGGTCCTCCACTGCCTAAAATTCAACTTCTTCAAAACTCAACCAAAACCAATTCAGATCATACAGAGATAGAACTAGAAGAGTAAATTAAGATTGATACCTGAGTCGAACCTGATAAAGCACAGTCACCAGACGCGCCAACAGAAAAGGCGGGAAACCAGTCGCAGTTCTCCTAGTGTGATTAGGAAACCAAGAACTCCTTACAACTCTGCAATTCTCTTCCGATAATTCCTTGTAACCACTTAGATAAGTGTTAATCTCAATAGGTTATCGATTAACAACTGAATGTATATCTTGTAATCGGATACTTATATAAATGACAGTGAAACCAGGAGAACAGGGTAACTTGTTCAGTTCGATCTTTTCCTCTTCTCAGTTTACAGTTCCTTCATGGTATACAGAGCCTAGACGTTTAAAGACTTTTTTTTCGATCGTCTCTCAATCTCATCATGTCTTCTGAAATTCCCATCACTGATACCAGCAAAGATCTAATTCCCACCACTGATATCAACAAAAATCCTCCTACACCTTCCGTTTCCTCAAGAATCTCTGAAAATACCATATCTAATTTCCTCTCTATCAAACTTGATAGAACCAACTACCCTCTCTGGCTTGCTCAGATCAAGCCCTTACTCAACAGTCGTAATCTGATGGGATACGTCGATGGAACCATCTCCTGCCCTCTCTGCTTTAAGAATGATGCTACAGGCAACCTTACATCTGAGATAAACCCAGCTTACGAAAACTGGATTGCACATGATCAAATGATACTTGGATGGATAAACAATTCACTGACTCCTTCTGTGTTGGCTACAGTTGCCAGGTCCACCAATTCCTTTTTCACCTGGAATTCACTTGCAAAGCGTTTTGCTTCTCAATCTCAAAATCGAATTCTTCAACTTCAGGGAGAACTACTGCGTACCATGCGTGGTAACTCAAGTATTGCTGACTTTCTTGATAAAATTAATTCTATTGCAGATAACCTAGCTCTCGCAGGAAGCCCCATGAGTGACAATGATCTGGTGTCTATCATTATGAATAATGTTGGATCACTTTATGAGACCACAGTTAGCTCAGCACAGGCTAGAGATACTCCTATCACTTATGAGTCGCTTGAGGCTCTCCTTCTGTCTGCTGAGATGCGCCTTAAAGATCAACAACAGGCGGCTCTGGACATCTCATCCATGACTATAGCATTCCATACTACTCATATTTCCAATCGAGGGCGAGGGCGAGGCCGACCCTCGTTTCCACATCCTGCTCGCAATCCTGCACATATCTTTGGAGGGAGGGGCCCTTCTTCTACATCCAGAGGGAGAGGTGCCTCTGTTCTTGGACCTCATCCCTCCACCAGCCTCTTCTCCAACAATCAATCTCGTCCTACATGTCAAATTTGTAGTAGGATTGGACACACTGCCTTGGATTGCTACAATCGAATGAATCTCTCTTATCAAGGCCGAGTACCCTCGAAAAATCTAAGTGCCATGGCTGCTTCCTCATCTATTCCAACTTCAGCTTCATCAACCTGATTGATTGATAGTGGTGCCAACTCTCACATTACATATGACTATGGGAATCTTCAGTGTCCAAATGAGTATCAAGGCAGTGATAAAGTGGGTGGGATAGGTAATTCTTCGTCTCTCTCTATTTCACATACTGGTTCAAATGTTTTACACTCTTCAAATCACAAGTTCAAACTCAAAAATATCTTACATTGTCCTTCTGCCTCGATGAACTTACTATCTATCTCTCGATTTACTTCGGACAATAGCTGTTATCTTCTTATTTATCCTAACTTTTTCCTTATTAAGGACATCCAGACTGGGAAGATCCTCTTTAGAGGACCAAGTGAGAATGGCCTCTACCTTCTGCATCTTCTTCAAGAACATGGTTTTGGTCAGCAGCCTTTAGCCTTCGTAGGTGCCAGAGCGTCGTCCCAAATTTGGCATTCCAGACTTGGTCACACAGCTTCTCGTACATTGTCTCAAGTCTTGTCCAATAAAGTCGTGCCTTTAGCTGGCAGCAGTTCAGTTTCTTTCTGTCATTCCTGTCCTCTAGGAAAAATCACGAAGTTACCATTTGTGGCTTCTGATTCTGTAGCAAATAAGCCATTAGAGTTAGTCCACTCTGATGTGTGGTCTTGTTCAACTCTTTCTATTCAAGGTTTTCAGTATTATGTGCTGTTTGTGGATGATTATTCTCGGTATTCATGGTTGTTTCCAATGAAACACAAAAGTGAAGTTCTTCAACTTTTCATCAAATTTCATATTTATGTTGAGAAACAATTTTCATGTTCTATAAAACAACTTCAAACAGATGAAGGAGGTGAATACACGTCTAATGCATTTAAAACCTACCTTGCTTCCCATGGTATTCATCATCGTCTCTCTTGTCCTAAACATCCCGAACATAATGGCCTAGCTGAACGAAAACATAGGCACATTGTTGATACAGCTCTTACCCTTCTCATTCATGCTCATATGCCACCATCATACTGGGTTGAAGCCTGCAATACTGCCACATATATCATCAATCGCCTTCCCTCTCTCATTCTGCAGAATAAAACTCCCTATCATTATCTTTTTGACAAAGAACCAAATTATTCCTTCCTTAGGACCTTTGGCTGTGCATGTTTTCCTTACCTAAGACCCTATAATCATACCAAACTTCAACCTCGATCTAAACAATGTGTCTTCCTTGGCTATTCGCTAAATCATCAAGGGTACAGGTGCCTGGACATCGATACACAAAGAATCTATCTATCTCGGCATGTTTTGTTTGATGAGACTTCATTTCCCTTCAGTAAGGCCATTTTCACATCCCCATCAGGTATGTCTTCTTCTTCTTCTACTTTGTACTTTATGTCTGTGCAAAATACCTTTCCCACATCTATAACACCAGCTGACTCACACAACTCACATCATATTTCTTCCTCTCGCAGTCTTTCACTCTTTACAACTCCATAAACTACCTGTCATTCTCTGAGTCCTACACATGCACACACTACTTCCCCTATTCCTGCGTCTTCTACTCCTGCACATAATAACGTTTCTTCTGTCACTCATGATCACACACACTCTCACCACTCATCCATGTCTCATACATCTCTGGATACTGCAAGAGACTCTGGTGAGGTATGTTCTCCTATCAATTCCCATCCTATGCAAACTAGACTCAAAGATGGAATTGTGAGGCCAAATCCCAAATATGCTATGCTTGCTTCTCTAACAAATGATGTTACAGAACCCTCTTGTTATAGCAAAGCTGCCAAGAGCCCTCACTGGTCTCTGGCCATGCAAGAAGAACTCACTGCCTTAGAGAAAAACGACACATGGGATCTTGTTCCGTACTCATCCTCCATGAACGTTCTACCCAACAAGTGGATTTTTAAAATCAAAAGAAAAGCAGATGGTAGCATCGAGCGTTACAGAGCTCGACTGGTTGCTAATGGATTTCATCAGCAAGAAGGTCTTAACTTCTCTGAAACATTTAGTTCGGTGGTAAAACACTCCACTATTCGACTTGTCCTTGCTCTTGCTATGTCAAATGGTTGGCCTGTCAGACAACTAGATGTTCATAATGCCTTCCTGTATGGTCATCTCAGTGAGGAAGTTTACATGAAGCAACCTACAGGATTTCTGCACTCAGAGTTTCCAAATCATGTGTGCAAATTGAAACGATCTCTGTATGGTCTTAAACAAGCACCACGAGCCTGGTTTCAATGCTTTGCTGACTATTTAGAAAGCTTAGGGTTCCAAGAGTCCCACTCCGATTACTCCATGTTTATCTATGCAAACAATGGCATCTTCATCATCCTGCTCATCTATGTAGATGACATTCTAATCACAGGGAACAACATCACTCATCTTACACAACTCATTACTGAACTTGGGAAAGCCTTCTCTATGAAAGATCTCGGACTCATTCACTATTTTCTTGGAATCGAAGCAACTTATGATGGCCCTTCACTTTATCTTACTCAAAAGAAATACATCATGGACCTCCTCACTCGCACCAAAATGTTTGAAGCTAATCCATGTGCTACCCCAGCAGCTACAGGCCAGAAACTCAGTCTACATTCGAGCACTAAACTCGTTGATCCCACTGAATATAGGAGCGTGGTTGGAGCTCTTCAGTATCTTACACTGACTAGACCAGATATTTCTTACTCAGTGAACCAAGTTTGCAAATTCATGCATTCTCCCACCACAACTCATTGGATTGCTGTGAAACGAATTTTGCGCTACTTCAAATTTTCTGTCAATTATGGTCTAAAGTATCAACCAGGTTCTTTGTTCGTCAGTGCCTATTCTGATGCTGATTATGCAGGTGATCCAGATAATCGGCAGTCCACTGGCGCTACTGTGTGTATCTTGGTCCTAATCTCATTTCGTGGAGCTCTAAAACACATCGCACTGTTTCAAGGTCCAGTGCCGAAGCTGAGTACAGGCAGCTTGCATTCACAGCTGCAGAAATCTCATGGTTTCGGTCGATGTTTTGTGACTTGCATTTGTTCATGCGCTCACCTACCATTTGGTGTGATAACATGTCTGCCATTGCTATAGCCTCAAATCCTGTTTTCCATGCCAGAACAAAGCATGTGGAAGTGGATTACCATTATGTCAGGGAAAAGGTCGTAAGAAAAGAATTGCAGGTTCGATTTGTATCTACTACAGATCAGGTTGCAGATATTTTTACCAAGGGATTGTCAGCATCTCGCTTCCATTTTCTGGTAAACAAGCTTCCTGTCCTTCCTCGCCCACTCAGCTTGCGGGGGAATGATAAAGCACAGTCACCAGACGCGCCAACAGAAAAGGTGGGAAACCAGTCGCAGTTCTCCTAGTGTGAATAGGAAACCAAGAACTCCTTACAACTCTGCAATTCTCTTCCGATAATTCCTTGTAACCACTTAGATAAGTGTTAATCTCAATAGGTTATCGATTAACAACTGAATGTATATCTTGTAATCGGATACTCATATAAATGACAGCGAAACCAGGAGAACAGGGTAACCTGTTCAGTTCGATCTTTTCCTCTTCTCAGTTTACAGTTCCTTCAACCAACCTCACCTGAAAACAGTAAGAACACGGTTGAAACCTAGAAATTTTTCTCTCCTTCGATTCTCTCTCATCGAAGCTCCTCTGATGAAACCGACACCACAGGCACGTCCAGGATGATGAGACGAGGCTTTGACACTAATGAGTGACTTCGACTTGGTCTGAATCGGAATCCCCCAAATCGGAAACAGCCACCTTCTCTCCTCCCTCTCTCTGTCACCGGAGCTCCTCTCTTGAAACTCAAACCACAGAGAGGTTGTGGACGATGAGGCGATGTTCTGGCCACATGTGCGCCACCGAGGGGTGGTCAGATGACGGAGGTGCATCGGCGCACCGTCGCAGCTCGAGACGAGGTCGAGGTAGTCTGGGTTCTCGTCCACACCGATCTGGCTTTTCCTTCTTTCATTTTATACTTTAGAGACGTATCCCGATCTAAAAACCTCTAGATTTCACCTCCATCCTCTTTTATCAACTTTAGGTAGACGCGTAACTGAATCGGATATTATTCAGATCCGTTTTAGATTCGTGGTTTTTAAACGGGTTTGGATCAAAAATTTAACTTGTTGATCCGTTAAGGACCCGGATCTGTTAACACGTTTACTAAATGGATCGGATCCGAATTTTGGTTGATCTGATCCGTTAAGAACCCGGATCCGTTTAAAAATAATTAAATAATATTTTTATAAACATAATATTATTAATAAATATTAAATAATTTGATAATTATCTAGATAATCTAAAGTGTGAAATAATAACATTATATCTAAATTGCCTCTAAAGTATGTTTGATGAAGTTGAAGGTTAATGTCTATGTATCTATGTTAAAAAACATTAGAGGTAAAATATGTTAATTATATTAGTATACCGTTAAGGAGCATTTTAGGTATGTAATTCAACTTTTGATGTAAACTTTTATTTTCTTATAAAATTTTATCAATGTTTTATGAAAAAACTATGAAATTATTATTAAAATTTGAAATATTTATTATTATAAACAGATCGGATTAACGGGTCGGTTATCCGTTTACTCGTCGGATCCGGATTTGGATCGAGCTATTAAAGATCCGGCAGGTAACGGGTCGGATCCAGATCTAAAGTTTCTATTACGGATCCAGATCGACCTAGGTCGATCTGGTCCAGATCAGATCCATTTACAGGTCTAACTCCAGTAACTCACATAATTACCCAAGGTAAAAACCAGACTATACTATTAAAATTTATAATACTAACTCCTGGTAATACAAACGTTCGTCGACAGATTCCTAATAATTTCCTCAATTGTTTCCCTTAAGAAATTTTTTGAAATGACCACACAACCAAGAGTTATCAGTTGAGTTCTTGAATGGTAAAACTATTTCAGAAGCAGGAAAACTTAACGTAAAATAATCAAAGTAAATGATTAAGATTCGGGATGTGATAGGTATGGGGTATTTGTCTTTAATTGTGGCAGGTTAAGGGCTTTGTAGTCAACACATAGCCTTCATGAGCCATCTTTTTTCTTGATCAAGAGCACTGGTGAAGAGTAGGGACTAATGCTAAGCCTGATGACTCTACTTTCGAGCATTTCTTGCACTGTCTTTTCAATTTTTAGCTTTTTGGAAGTGAGGGTAATGATAGGGCCTAACATTGACGGGAGCTGTGTTAGGCATCAATTCAATTTGGTTATCATGAGTTCTGGGTGGAGGTAGTGCCTTTGGAGTGGCAAATACATCAGGGTATTAGAATATTAGGTTCTGTATGGCTGGATGAGCAACTGATTTCTTTTCGATGGAGTTTAAGGGTTGTATTTTAACTAGTACTGCCTCATTTTCCTTCCTTAACAAACGAGTCATCCCCTTCCAAATCACTAGTAGCTCGAGGTGAAGTAATGCCCTGTAAGTGTAAGTCCCTTCCTGCAGTTGAAATCTCATTTTCATAGTCACAAAGTTCCAGACTATATCCCCAAGAGTCATCAGCCAACTTCCACCCACGCTACTTCACATCCAAAAACTGGTAAGACATAAAAACTAGCATGCAGGGTTAGCTTCTACAATACAATTTCAAGATTTACCTGCCCCTTGGTGTACACAATGGCTTTGCTAGCTAGGTGCACCTTCAAAGGAGAGATAGGAATCACTTTGTGTTTGGTAGTCTTGAGAGCTGCTGGGTGCACGAAGTTATGGAAGGCCTCTGAGTCAATAAGCACATGTACTTCCTTGTTCATAACCTGACCCTTGAGTTACATAGTGGAGTCAGAATTTTCATCACTCGTTGCTCTTAACTCTACTTCTGGTTCTCCATCCCCAGCTGGTACTTCATTGAGAGCTTTGAGTTGCTGGAGTTGAATCTCTTGTGGCAGTGGGGGTGGAACCTCATTAGGCACCACCTCAATAACCATGAGAGCTTGGCCCCTTCGACAATTATGTACTGGCCTGAAAAGTTCATCACAAAAGAAGCACTGGTTCCTCGCACGCCTCTCTTGGTACTCCGCTTGCGTGAGTCGCCGATTACCTCCCCCATTCCTCACTGCCGGGTTTGGTTACGCTGGTACTCGAGGTGATACTGGAGATGCTGGAGGCCTAGGAAAAGTATCACCCTCAGCCCTATCTGGTGCCCTACCAAAAGGCGCTCTAAGTGCCACTGCTGCCCTTTGTTGTCGTACTTGAACCTCATTAGCTTCAAACAACCTGGCTAACTCACAGACGTGGTACAACGTAGTTGGCCTGTAAGCTCTCACATTAGCTCAAATAATGTCCTTTAAACCCTCAATGAAGAATGAAAGCAAGGCTTGTGAGGAGAAACCGGGTGCACGTCGAGACAGTCTTGTGAATTGATCCATGAAGGCATCGACCGTGCTGATTTGAGACAAGTGTGTCAATGTTGCTTGATACTCACCGAAGTTATAGGTACTGAATTCTCACATTAAGAGTTCAGAGAGGCCTTTCCAAGAGTGTGGAAACTCATCCTGAAATACTGACCATCGATCTGCAGCTTTATCAACCAAGTGTAGCTCAGCTACAGTTAACTTCCTTTCCTCAGTCACTCGATAGAAATCAAAGTATTGCTCAGCCTTGTGTAACTATTCTACAGGATCACCACCTCCAAAGTTTGGTAACTCCAGTCTCATTTGTCGCATCGAAGGCAATGCTAGATCCAGGTACTGGCCATGGTTCCCTTCAATATGGTTTGGGATATTTCAATGCCCATAGGAGGATGGTATCCTTGGTTGGCTTGAGGTTGGTATCCTTGGTTGACAGCGCTTAGAGGATGGAGTGGAGCGGCATTGGTTGGGTAAGGAGGTTGTGGTGGGGGTTGATAAGGGTAAGCAGTGGTGGTTGTAGCTACATGGGTTTAGTGTGAGGCCACAGACGAATTCATGTGCCTTTACGACTGATATGAAGTATACGATGGGAGACCAAATATAACAACATTATTGAGAGATTCGGACCTAGGTAGAGGGGTTTGATTCATAGAGTAACACATGGGTTGTGAAACAAACATGTTTGAAGGATGTGATGGTAGCTCGAAGCCATTCTGGGAAAAACTTTGGGTGTAGGGACCGAGAGCCTAATTGAGAGGGATGTGTTGAACATCAGTGTACTCGAAAAACTGGTTAGTGGGCTGTCTCTCACCATGAAGTCCTTTATGATAACTCGTTTCACCCCTCTCGTAACCAAACTGACTCACCACCGGCCTCGAAACGCCCCATGTTGCTCTTGCCTTATTCTGAGGTGGAATGGTGGTGGTGGTCTCATTTTCACTAAAAATCCTAGGAGAACATCACGATCTCCCAAGGTGACAGGTTGGGAACTGTGAGTCACACTGGCAGCTGATTTTTCTGAAGCTAGAGCCAATGAAAGTCCATCAGTGGACGATGATGTACCTCCCCTAGCTGGCACCACCAGAGATCCAGAGTTAGGTGGAAGAGAATCGAAACGCAGCATTGAGCTGTCTCTATTTTCAGCTCGCTCATTCACTTGAGGGGGTGAAAGTGATAAGGTTCGATCTATTAGATCGGAATCTAGAATTAAGCTAGACTAAGAAAAAGGAAATTGCTACTTCATTCATTGATTTGCACCAAAACCCTAGTACAACATATATAAGATTTACAGTCGAAGACCCGGATTGTGACACTTGGCCAACATCCATCAGTTGAGACAAAACCCTAATACAACTGTTTAGCTTAACAACCATTAGAATAATTAACAACTACTAAAGACACTAACTATCCGAACCGGCCCAATAGAGTGAAACCGACCCAATAGACTAGGCCCAATCCTTAGATTCATATCAGAAAGATCTAGGTTTGGTTGCTGAGATGTGTGCTTCGACTTTTCATTTGGTGAGAGTCTTCCCGATCATTACCCAAGCGCCGATGTACATTACGTTCTGGCTCATCTACGTTCCCGATCAATCCCTATGAGGAGCCCTATCGTCAAGACGTAAATGTCTCAAAAATATTATATGGGTGGTTGCATCTCATTTATATGAAAGTTTGTTATGTGGAAGGTTGGACCAAACTACGTAATATAGAAGTAGATATAATTGTTTCCATGTGATAAGTGATGATGGATTATGGTTGACCGCTTCGATCGAGCCCTTAACGTTGTCGGATCTAGTTGAATTTTATACCATAGACATATTTCGTCCTAATGATCATATCAGATGATCAAATTTTCATTTATGAATTTTAGTCATCGAAATCATAATGTGCCTACTAATGTTGTATGACTTGTTTAGTAAGATTTAAGCAAATGTATAACTTTATGAACCAACTCTATATAGAAGCAAAATTATCAAAAATCTCATGAAATAAGCTGTGATCAGAATGATGAAATACGGTTATGGTTCAAAAATCACGTAATTTGGTTAACGTCTCAGTACCGATAATAGCGGTCAATCCTATTTACCATTATTGTTTCCTATGGAGAGCCCTATCGTCGAGGGGTAAATGTTCTAAATTTTTTATATGGGCGGCTGGTCTCATCTACATGAGAGTTTGTTGTGTTGAAGGTTGGACCAAACTACTTAATATAGAGGTAGATATGAGCGTTTCCATGTGATAAGTGACGATGGATTATGTTTGACAATTTCGATTGTACCCTTAACGTTGTTGGATCCACTTGAATTTTATACCATAGACATGTTTCATCATAATAATCATATCAGACAGTCGAATTTTTGTTTATGAATTTTAGTTATAGGAATCACAATGTGCATGCTAATGTTGTATAACTTGTTTAGTAGGTTTTAAATAAATATACAACTTTGTGAACCAACTCTACATAGAAGCAAAATTATCAAAAATCTCATGAGATAAATTGGAACCATGAAATACGACTATGGTTGAAAAATCACGCATTTCGGGTAACGTTTGCTTCCCGATAAAAGCAGTCAACCATTTTTCAATAAATATTCCTTATGAGGAGCCTTATTGTCGGGATGTAAATGTCTACATTTTTTATATGGGTGGTTACGTCTTAACTATGTAAGAGTTTAATGTGTTGAAGAATCGACACAACTAGTTCATAGAGAGGTAGTTAACAACGTTTCCGTGTGATAAACGACGATGTATTTGGGTTGACCGCTTTGATCGAGCCCCGATTATTTCCGGATCTGATTGAATTTTATTCCATAGCCATGTTTCACTATAATAATCATATCAGCTGGTTGAATTTTTATTTTGTGAATTTTGGTCATTAGAATCACAGCATGTCTATTAATGCGGTATAACATGTTTAGTATGTTATAAGAAAGTGTATATCTTTGTGTACCAACTATGTCACGCCCCGGCCCCAGTTTATCTCCATAAACCCGGGTTAAGATGTGCGGGACCCATTTCAAGAAAGATTTACTCGTAATCCCCCTTGAGAATGGATAACCATTTTTCCCAAACCATTTTTGACAGTCCAAAAGATACCAGAATAGATCACACAACCAGAGGTTATCCTGATTTCCGCATTTGGATCTTAAACCAACTACTTTAGAGGACCTAGGGTTCTAATATTATTTGTGACTACACCCGAATCCCGATCAGGCTGCCTAAGTACCCTGTCCTTAGGGATCAAGCCACACGTAGCTCTTATTTTAATTAAGGTTCTAACCGGGAGAATCTCGTTTTTCTATTTATCGACCGATAATCTTTTATGGATGGAATACGAATAAGGTCATTCTGGAGTTTAACTTCTCCGCTGAGGCACTCAAAAACTAGCTATCTATCGGGATTAACCCTAACAATCAACCATTCTGATAAACAACATCAAAATACATAAATATAATATAAAGACAACCACGAAAATATATAATTCACCCCAAGAGCATATAAATAAGACCACCCAAAGGGCACCCTTGTAGTTAACTTGAACTGTCAGGGGCATTTTAGGAATTTCAACTTTAGTGGCAGTTTTGTAAATAAACAAAATTGTCAGGGGTATTTATGAGATTTCAACCTCAGTGGAATTTACTCACCTTGAAATCCCGCTGCGTCATCTACCGCCACACGATAAATCTTCAAAACTTGGTGGACCAATATACACTTACAATTATATAATCGACCTTAGTTGCCGCACGAAAGTAATAATGACTCAATTCAACAAAACGTCACACAAAACGATAACCGAAACCGGCAAATTATATATTCACGTGCTCGTATCGACGAGTACATGAGGATGTCAGGCATGCCGCCAAAGGCGGCTGCGCATGGACCCCACGCGTCACCACCCTCAGACCTGTTAACTTTACCCAAAAACCACCTACATGCAACCACAACAACCCTAGAAAGCCTATAGGAGCAACCAGAACTCCCAGAACCGCCGGACGCTCCTACACGCGCAGCCACAGACGACGGCGCGTGGGTGTCACGCTCCTCCACGATAAACACCGAATTTCAACAAACTTTCAACATGAAAGATGAAGATCAAAGCAAGGAGAACATCTTTAATACTTGAGATTTTGATCAATTCAGACCGGAAGTGGCCCAAAACTGCCCTGAAAGGCTGCCTCCAAGCTCAACCGCTCCTACCGCCGTGTCGTGCTTAAACATCATCGGTGGTCCACCCAGAACGCCTTGGCCTTCCTTTCTGGGCTGGTTTCAAGCCTTGCCGCCGCCCCACGCGGGAGAACAAGTCGGGTCTGGAACCGGGTTTCTACGTCGTACTGTTCAAGCCCAGATGCGCCATTCCATGTCGAATTGGACCACGTCACCACCATAGGGAGGCTCGTACGGAGGAGAGGAAGAGATCCCGACCGGCATCGACATCTACGGTGGCCGGAGCTCGCCGCAAAAGTCAGGTCGGCCAGGTCTAGGTCGGGTTAGTTTAAAATTTCAGATAGTAAGGGAACGCGCGCGCGTGGAAGGGTAGAAGAAAATGGGTTATTTCTATTTTTGGAAACTCATCCCTTCTATTTATATACTTTCTAAAAATAGAAACCCAACTTCGATTGACCATAACTTCTCCACACGGTATCCGATTCGCACATGTCGCGTTTCTATGGACTTGTATCGTCCAGCACTACAACTCTCATGAAGAATGTTTTCCGAGAAACTCGACGTAGCTAAAAGTCAACCTTTGACCCCTTTAAATAAGTCGTTTCTAAGCGTCCCTTGACTCCGAACACTTTGGCACTCTTCTCGAAGGTACAAATACGCACAAATACCACTAATTAATTTCCAGGTTATTTCACTCGTTATTAATTCGGGGAAACTAACAGTGCATTTACAACCCTCTGTAACACACCTGATCCCGGTAAAAGGGTAAATTTTTAGGACGGGGTCTTACAAACTACCCCCCTTAAAAAAAATTTGTCCTCAAAATTTCCACTACGAGACATAAAACTAACCGTCATTCCCCATGACACCATTCAATTAAAGACGATCCACATTCCAAGACTTTAATTGTCCAACTGACAAGGAATATCATCTAGTTCCACTGAACGGAACTTCAAGCAAACAAGAGTCACAAGCTCTGCGTACCAATTCCTTTAGAAACTAAAGTTTCCTCATAGTTACAATAGGAGATACACAACTACGCCCGCTTTGATACAGTTTCTCGGGCACGACACCCTCGTCTCATCACTTTCGTCGTAAATTGACTTCACAAGGCTTGTCACTTAACTCTTCTCGAGTTAATTCCTGAAATGGTCATTAAGACAAGCTGGTAGCTTTTCGAGACATAAACGTAGACTAACTCGTAGTCAATACATATGCTCCACTTTTACAACTGTCACACTTGACACTTAACGCCAATGTCTTCCTCGTGGAAAGATGGAACTGCTATAGTCTATCACCGTATGGAAAACTCATACGTCTCTCACACCTTTTGAGACAAAAGAAATATGCACTTTCTACACTAGGCTTTGAAGCCATGGACGTATTATCTCCTGCGTCTTTAAATCAAAAAATTTCATTTCTCGTTGCTTGTATCTTAACTTTCGATCACGGGCTCTAACGAACTCGTATACCATAATGTGATCTCTAAACTGCTCACTCGGCTGATGAATCCGCTAAACGCCTTCGCACCAATATGAATGTCATCTTTGCATATTCACCCAAAAAATAATTTCTTCATCCTACTCCGCTCTCTAGGAAAAGAGTCCACAATAGGGCATTTCACAACGATATATAAGCTAACAAGCTCGCATACTAACTCAAGTGTGCTCATGTCCTGCCTAAAGGATAAGAGTTCAACTCAAAATCTACTTCATCATAGGTGGGTTTTCCTCTAAGAGATACCCCGATCTCCTTTACCAAAATTCAACCACTACTCATGCCCGCGATCACAAGAAAACCAAACCGTCTCCATCAATACCATTAGAAACCCGGAGTACCTCACTCCTAAATCTTATATATCATCCATAACCAGTGTGGACATGTCAGCCTCTCAGGTTAGGGCTGGAACTTCTCAGACGCGGAAAACTTTAGATTGAGTGGACCAAAAATCAATGCCAATAGTAATGGTTCAAAATCATAAATTTAAATTTCATTTTCATTTTCATTTTCCCGAAAACAATCCGGGCCTTACGCCAAAAACAAATAATTTCCCGTCCCACGACCAAACATAAATCCAATCCCGACATGCCGCCAATATAAAAAAATCATGGCCTACAGCCAAATATAAATCATTTCGTGGCCTGCAACCAAATATAAATCACATCATGGCCTCCAGCCGTATAAAAATCACAGCATGGTCTGCAGCTGTATAAATATCACATCAGGAAAAACATTTCACAAATGATCGATCACACATAACAGGGTCAGAGCTAAGAGCTCTAGCGTACCTCTCAGTGAGGACGCAATCCCGCGCTAACACTACCTTCTCTCCCAATGGAAGAGGAGCGCAATGAGTGGTGCGCTTCCACTCCGCCGAATGAGGAGCATCGCCTGCTAGCTAATAACTAACAATTCATCTGATGACTCTTCATGACAGTGAGCCTCGTAGGCTAGGGTCAGAGCTAAGAGCTCTAGCGTCTCATCCACTGTCTAGTGAGAACGCAAATCTCGCATAACATCTAATCTCCGTAAGAACACATATCCCACGCTTTCACTCCGCCGAATGAGGAGCGCCGGGTAGGCGCTCTTTCTACTCCGCTGAACGAGGAGCGCCGCCCGCTAGCTATAATCATCCGACGACCCTTTATGATGAAATTAAAACAAATTTCCGATATTTTCATATATCCAGGCTCGAAGCCCGTTTATAAAATCCAGACAATTGCCAAAACAATTTAACCCAATCTCGGTAAAATGACAAAAACAATTCAAACTCGACAATGTCAAACATAGAAATTCCAGTAAAACATCGGGTCTGATTCCCATCTATACGACGGGACTCTCCTGTCAAAAACCATTCAAAACCTAAGTGAAAATAAGCGAGCTGAAATCCATAAATCAAATGGAAATAAACAAATAAAAACCCTCCACAAGGGTGCTCGCAAAACTAAAGGAATAAAAAATTTACAGAAACCCGAAAAATTATTCGTTCTGGAAACATTTTAAAACCATTTAATTATTAAACCAAGACATGTATTTCTTTAAATCAAATCAAAGGTTCACTCATCAAACTGGCCACCCATCTCCTGCTCCAGATACGGTAATCTAATCGTCCTCATATTTAGTGACGTCTCTCTTGCCCGAAAACGGTTCCCTGACCGTCGTAAAATATTCATCCTCGAGCTTTATGGACCCATCACGAGTCCGCTGCGCCACTATGAGACTTTACATAATCTGTTTCTCTTGACCTCATCCAGCACCTCAATCACCGGATCATCCCTGATCCACCCTGAATATAATTACGCAACACTAATGTGTTGACATAAGTGGTCATACCTACTTTTTTAACCCATCAATCAAATATAGGACGTGAAACGACTATCAAATAGTCTAACAGCCCAATTTTCCTAGTTTGACCAGGAAAACTCAATGATTGATTTTAAGGTTGACCAAGTCTTTCCTAGGTTGACCAGGAAATTGACCAAAACCTTCTGACTAATCGACAAGGATCGAACCCTAATAAGCTCGAAAATTGTCGATTTATAAATTCGAATAATATTAGACGCACTTTAAAGCCTATTTACGCTAGATATTGAAATTCGAATTTACCTTTTTCAAATCTGGCTCGTTACTAAACGTACGAACCTCTCTACTTTTAAAACAACGAAAAGTCTATATCGACATCTAAAAGCAATTGATGTCACAAACTTTACTGTTACATTTAACTTCACTAATTTCAATCTCAGGTTGCCACCCTTGCTACCACACATACTAACAAGTATAATTACTTGTTCCACTTGGAAAGTCGATAACACATTTAAATATTTCCAAGGACTTTAACTACTCAAACCTTTGGTCCGAGATTTGAACCTAAGCTCTGATATCATTTGTCACGCTCCGGCCCGATTTTACCTCCTTAAACCCTGATTAAGACGTGCGGGACCCATCCCAAGAAAGATTTACTCGTAATCCCCCTTGAGAAGGGATAACCTTTTTTTTCCAAACCATTTTCGACAGTCCAAACGATACCGGAATAGACCTCACAACCAGAGGTTATCCCGATTTCCACATTTGGATCTCAAACCAACTACTTTAGAGGACCTAGGGTTCTAATATTATTTGTGACTGCACCTGAATCCCGATCAGGCTACCTACCTACCCTGTCCTTAGGGATCAAGCCACACGTAGCTCTAATTTTAATTAATGTTCTAACCAGACGAATATCGCTTTTCTATTTATCGGCCGATAACCTTTTATGGATGGCGTACGACTAAGGCCATTCCGGAGTTTAACCTCTCCGCTGAGGCACTCAAACACTAGCTATCTATCGGGATTAACCCTAACAATCAACCATTCTGATAAACAGCATCAAAACACAAAAATATAATATAAAGACAACCACGTAAATATATAATTCACCCCAAGAGCATATAAGTAAGACCACCTAAAGGGCACCCTTGTAGTTAACTTGAACTTTCAGGGGCATTTTAGAAATTTCAACTTTAGTGGCAGCCACGCGCCACCACCCTCACACCTGTCTTCACCCAAAAACCACCTACATGCAACCACAACAACCCTAGGAAGCTTATAGGAGCAACCAGGACTCTCAGAACCGCCGGACGCGCCTACACGCGTTGCCACAGACGGTGGCGCGTGAGCGTCACGAGTCTCCATGAAAAACACTAAATTTCAACAAACTTCCAACATGAAATATGAAGATCAAAGCAAGGGGAACAGCTTTAATACCTGGGTTTTTGATCAATTCAGACCGGAAGTGGCCCAAAACCGCCCGAAAGGCTGCCTCCAAGCTCAGCCGCTCCTGCCGCTGTGTCGTGCTTCAACACCATCTGAGGTCCGCCCAGAACGTCTTGGCCTTCCTTTCTGGGCTGGTTTCAAGCCTCGCTACCGCCCCACGTCGGAGAACAAGTCGGGTCGGGAACCGGGTTTCGACGTCGTACTGTTCAAGCCTAGATGAGCCGTTCCAGGCCGAACTGGACCATGCCACCACCATAAGGAGGCTCGTACGGAGGAGAGGAAGAGATCCCAACCGGCCTCGAAGTCTCCAGTGGCCGGAGCTCGTCGAAAAAGTCAGGTCGGGTCGGGCGGCTCCGGGTCGGGTCAGTTCAAAATTTCGGATAAGGAGGAAACGCGCGCGCCCTTGGAATGGGAGAAGAAAATGGGTTATTTCCATTTTTGGAAACTCATCCCTTCTATTTATATACTTTCTAAAAATAGAAACTCAACTTCGGTTGACCATAACTTCTCCACACGGTATCCGATTCACACCTGTCGCATGTCTACGGACTCGTATCGTCCAGCACTACAACTCTCATTAAGGAAGATTTTCGAGAAACTCGACGTAGAAAAAAGTCAACCTTTGACTCCTTTTTATAAGTCATTGTCGAGCGTCCCTTGACTCCGAACACTTTGACACTCTTCTCGAAGGTACGAATACACACCAATACCACTAATTAATTTCCAGGTTATTTCACTCATTATTAATTCGAGAAAACTAACAGCGCAGTTACAACCCTATATAACTCGCCTGGTCCCAGTAAAAGAGTAAATTTTTAGAACGGGGTCTTACAAACTATACATGCCGAAAGTTAGTAATTTTTCAACCTTAATTAGTCATATTTCACTATTATGATCACATCATATATATAACAAGATTTTAGGAAATTTTGCTTTTTTGCATAGTTAGTTCACAATGATATTTGATTGCATATAACATACTAAACAAGTTATAACGCTTTAGACCTTTAATAGGCACGAGGTGCTTTGAGCTCATAAATATGTGAAAAATAAAAATTTCACCATCCGGTGTACTTACGATAATAAAATAGGTCTACTAAAAAATTTCATTTAGTTTCAAATTCATTACGCTCTCCATCGAATCGGTCAACTTTAATTCACTCTTATTTTTACACGAAAGATGGTTGACTGACATCGTGTGAAACACTGTATTTTCCTATTTTCAAACCGAAAGCTCTTAAATATGAGATTTTGGAACACATGAATTTTTTTTGTTAAAGAGACCCTTTGGTGGTTAGGATCGTTTTAAATTTCAATTTGATTGCTTTAAGTTATTTTTATTTTTCAAATAATTATTGTTATGTGACATTTTTCTGGAAAATTTGGTCTCCTATATTTGATAACGAAAATGATTTAGCTACTATTGTTTTGATTTTAATTTCTGTTTTTTCTATAATAAATTCTATTATTGAACTTAAGAGGAAACAATTTTTACTGATAAGTATTTTTTTTCTTCTTTTTTTTAAAAAGATACTGATAAGTATATTGATCTTTCACATTTTTGTCTCCTATATTTGATAACAAAAATAATTTAGCGACTATTATTTTGATTTTAATTTCTGTTTTTTTATAATAAATTATATTATTTAACATAAGAGGAACCAATTTTTACTGATAAGTATACTGATCTTTCATATTTTTATATTATTTAGCACATGAACCAATTCCTCTTAAAAAAAAGGAGGACCCGATTTTTACTAGTTCTTCGTCAAACTGTACTCCTCTAGAACACCCAGTTTCCATGCATAGATATTCTTCAGCCTTATCGAATTCACTCAGCCGTGGATCTAGAGCAAGGGTGGGTAGGGCTCAAGCCCAACCAAACTTTTGTGAAAAAAAATAGCTATATTATGTAATTTTTTTTTCTGTTATATGTATTTTTGTGCTCACTCAAGCTCACCCGTCTCTAAGAACTCCCCATCATGTTGTGCATATATGTATCTACGCCTCTATTCTATGGTTTCTCACTTTCTCTCTCACTTTTTTCTTCTAGTTTTTTAGTAGTTTACCACTTAAATTTCAAAAACTTCTCACTTATAACTCAGCTCCCTTTGAAGCTGACACATTTAGGGCTTTTGTTAATACATACCCATTCATCAGTTTTTGTTGCTCCAACTACTGGCATGCCTGTAAGCCAGATTTGGATCCAGAGATCATCTCTTGCTTCTGAGCATGTCTTTGCATGTCATTTTGATACTGCAATGCGGTTGCTGAACAAGCAACTTGGGATTAAAAACTTCACTCCTTTAAGGCAATTGTTCCTTGATCTTCACTCTGGAAGCCACAGCTATCTACGGACATTTTTGTCTGCTTCGGTGATATTACTAGCAGTTGAGCGCGGGTGGAATGAATCTGCCACACCACTTGTGAGAAACCCACCAGCACTTGTGTTCAATTTTTCTCAATTAAAATCTTCTTTCTCTATTGATCTAAAATTGCAAGCATGATTAATGGAATACTCATAGACATCTACTTGAGTTTTAGAAAAAAAAAATTTGGCGTTCGGCCAAATAAACTCTTGAATATGAAGTCCACCCCATGATCGGATCCGCCACTGAATTCACTCATGAACAGCCTCGATCTCTTCTTGGTTCCACGACCTGCAAGCCTTCCTCAAACCAGAACAACCAACACACCAGTAACCAAATCCTGCGCCACTGCAGATATCAGCTGATCCAAAATCTGAGACGGTGACCATCATTCTTCAAAAAACAAATTCAATCTGTTTGCAGAAAACCCTTACACAAACAAACTCGCCGATTATGGCTGCGGGCAAATCCAATATGATTGATTGTTGCAGCTATGAAATTGGGTATGAGGTTGAGACACCAATTCGACTGCAACACCGCCCTCAAATGGGGTCAGCTTCTAAATGTTTTCTGGATACAGAGTAGATGGGGGGAGAGGATAAGGGCTGCGGGAGAGATGATATCGATTCTGATTTAGGAGAGAGGATAACTGAATCGATCTCTCTTCAATCTTCACTGACGCCTTCTAACCTGTCTGGATGACGTCTCCGTTAATCAACACAGCGCGTCTCCATTACTACCCTGGCGGCATATCAACTAGGTTGACACCAGACGCTCTCATGTTGCCTGTTCAAAAAAAAAGACGCTCTCATGTTGTCTTCACCCCCAGCGGCTAGATGAAAAACTGAGCGCAAGATGCATTAAAAAATGAATGAATCATGGGGAAGTAAGCATAACCATAATTGCCCATCTTATCAGATCATCAAAATATATTAATAAAACACGAGCAATTGCATCCACTCCAGTAGTGGTATCCGATGAGCCATCTGTGTGGAAGTCTACAGCTATAATCATTAGTCATGTTTCGTTATTAATAATTCAAGAATTATTATTAGATATTTTATCGTTTATATTTGATTCTACGACATTAAAAGCATTAGACGATTGTTCTTTCTCTATAGTGGCTATGACAACTTTTGCTTGATTCTTTCAAGGTGCCTTGGTGAAATCCCACCAATTTGGGTATCCAATTGTTTCATAACACCGTTGTTTGCTATAACCGAAATATCCACAGAGCGAGCATTTTGAGTTTGCATATAAATTTGGTTTGTGATATGGTGGAATGATGATGTGGTTGTTGATTTGATATGTCATGAAAAATAAATTCAATTTGCTGAGATTAGAGATTTGAAACTTGAAATTTGAAATTCAGGATTTGAGATTTTGGTATGATTATAGTACGCAGCGGAATATGAATACAAAATTCAGGTTTGTGGCTTTGATGCCAAGTAGAAAAGAATAATTTGATATGGTTTGGAATACTTTGATGTATTATTCTCCTCTAAATAAGAGGGTATATATAGAGATACAATCATAATACTAATAGGAATAATATAACCTGTCACGCCCGACCCAAGTTTACCTCCCTAAACCTAGGATAAGACGTGTGAGACTTATCCCAAGAGAGATTCACCTGTAATCCCTCTTGAGAAGGGATAACCCTTTTACCAGAACCATTTTTAACGGTCCAAACGATACTGGAATAGACCTCACAACCAGAGGTTATCTCGATTTCGGCATTGGATTTCATACTAATTACTTTAGAGGACCTAGGGTCTAAATTTTACTTGTGACTGTACCAGAATCTCGGTCAGACTGCCTACATACCTTGTAGGAATCAAGCCACACGTAGCTCTTATTTTGATTAACGTCCTAACCAGGCGAATCTCGCTTTTCTATTTATCTGTCGATAAATTATTCTGTATAGCATACGCCTATTGCAACCCAGGGTTTAACCTCTCCGCTGAGGTATCCACAAACCAGCTATCTATCGAGATTATCCCAAACATATTTTATACAAATATACCAAACCATGTGTACAATAATACGATAAATATTAATCACATAAATAAATATGATGTCAACCACGTAATTAATAAATCCACCAAGGATATAATAGTCAAATTTTCTTTAATGACATTCTTGTAAATATCTTAAATTGCCAGGGGCAGTATTGTTAATTCAGTCTCAATGGCAGCTGGGTAATTACGCTAAACTGCCAGTGGTATTTCTGGAATTTCAACCTCAGGAGAGCCCTGTAATTAACTAGAACTGTCAGGGGTTGCATTGTCTTTTTAGCCTCAGTGGTAATCTTGTAATTATACAAAGCAGCCAAGGGCATATATAAGATTTAAGCCTCAATAGCATCCCAGTAATTATCTCAAACTGCTAGGGCATATATAGGATTTCAACATCAATGACATCCTTGTAATTATCTCTAACTACCAGGGGTATATATGAGATTTCAACCTCAATGACACCCTTGTAATTATCTCAAACTGCCAGGGGCATATATAGGATTTCAGCCTCAATGGCATCCATGTAATTATCTCAAACTGTCAGGGGCATATATGAGATTTCAACCTCTATGGCACCCCTGTAATTATCATAAACTGCCAGGGGTATATATGGGATTTCAGCCTTAATAGCATCCCTATAATTATCTCAAACTGCTAGGGGCATATATGGATTTCAACCTCAATGACATACCTGTAATTATCTCAAACTGTTAGGGGCATATATGAGATTTCAGCCTCAATGACACCCCTGTAACTATCTCAAACTGCTAGAGGCATATATGAGATTTCAGCCTCAATGACATCCCTGTAATTATCTTAAACTGCCAAGGGTAGTCCTGACTTTTCACAACCGCGATAAATGGTAAAATATCAGATCTACCGCCATAAAAACCCAAAAATTTACCTCTTTTACCATAGACTACTCTGATCAACTGGTTTGGTTGGAATCCAAGTTTTCTCGGTCAAACCGGGCTCTTCCACCTGCAACCATACAATCTACTTAACCTAAACACCCTAGAAGGTCTAAACACCCTAGAATGTTGCTAATACTTTTGAGAACGAATATGATAGAGAAAAGAAAGTGATATTCAATCTTGAAAGGTGTTTTTGTTCTCCTTTTTCTATTTTAAGGTGTTGAAATTAAGAAATACGGAGAGATAGGATCTTGTGAGTTGTTGGTACGTAGCTCCGGTTTGTATTATAGGTTCGGTGAACACCGAAGAGCTAATCCCCATCATCCTCAGTTTATTATATGCACTGATCCAAATTGGATACATTTTGCATACGAAAACCTTGAAGTATTATAAATCCATTACCATGTGTCTAGAACCAATGATACATCGGATATGTTCATATAGTTTCAAGGTTCTAGCTGATAAATGGCAGGCGTTGTCGACTTCAGCAATGGAGGTGAGCAATCCACGTTCGGCGACTTTCGAGGAACTCTGGCAGATAATCATGCGATTACATATGATTGCTCGAAGACTACATGCAGATAACACTAGCTTGGCTCAATATTAACATGAAGCATACCAACATTACTTCCATAGATCCTGAAAAGGAAATCTCCGTTTTATGCAAGTGTAAATGATGAGACCAGTCGACCAGTGTTCATTGCCTGCAAGCTTTTTTTTGGTCGAGCATTGCCTGCAAGCTAGAACTTCAACCACTGATGCATCTAGTCCTGCTCTACGCCCTTCCTTTCTAAAACCAAGCATTGTACGTCTTAGTTTTTCTAGCTAGCTACGGCTAGCTCAAGTAATTATTTTGCTTTTTGGTTCATTATGGGAGCTAAACAGCCAAAACTAGAAAAGATGGTCCAATATCAACTTCGTTATTGTTCTCTAGCCTCTACTGAACCAACAACTTCAACAAACCTAAGCGAGCACTTCACATTACTAAGTATTTGAGCAATTCACAACTCTCTTTCTGGGTCTTCTGGAGTTAGCAATGGTGTAGGCTTATGTTTGGTAGAATGTGAACACATGATGGGAAGGGATGGATGGTCCATTTACAAGTTAAAACTTCGCATGAGCAATGGACTACTTTCCAGGTTCATATAACTCCAGGTTATCCTTGGTTGCAAGGCAAGCTAAAGTCAACATAACTATTGGACACCCCTCAGGATGATACATAAATAAAAAGCATGAGATGTCAACAAGTTTGGTATTCCTAGCTAACTTTGACAAATTATACCATAATTTTAACATGATCACTTTGATGAAAATATATGCCAATTTTCTATAACATATTTACAATCACAATGAATTTCTTTGCCAACTCACTCTACATCAAGACATGAGAAAACACTTGGCTCATATCCTAATAACCACAAAGGGTCTACAAAAGGATGTAAAATTAACAGAGAACTTAAAGAAGAATGAATTACAAAAAGGGCAAATGACCAAATATACAAAAAGGGCAAATGACCAAATACACAAAAATTAGAGATTTTAAACCCAAATGAATGACAAAAAAATCTAACGCCCGTTCCAATTATTCTTACTGAAATAACGAAGGTACACTCGTTTCTATACAACTAACCCTCTCTCTCTTCTTGATCTGAATTATTCCACATTTTTTTGGTACTCCTCTCTTGAAGTAGAGACGTCGAAGACCGAGGCCTCATCGGTCGTCACTCCTTGGTCATCGCTCGACGGTCTTCGCTCATCGATCGTCGCTCAGCTACGCCAAATTTGCTCTCACTCATCAGAGCTTCTCCGATCAGATCTTCATCTTCTACGGTGTTGAACTAGAGCCAAAATCTTAGCTGTCCAAACGCTTCACCTCTCTCTCATCTCTCGATCTATTTCTCACCGATGTATCTCCGACATTGACTAGATCTCCTAGTCTTCAAACTCCAAGTATTGAGCTCCGTACGCAAAGTCGTTGTTGGATCTTGTCGGGTTGGTGTCAGGTCCGATCTGAGATTAGGAAGCGATGACGGTGAGAGGTTGTGGAGCTCTGATGAGATGTGGATATCCATGGCTTGGTAAGACAAGTCAGTGATATTCCATCACTGATTTGTGATGAGAGGAAGGATTGGTTAGTCAGAGATGAGGTAGATGTCAGAAATTGGAAAATTACAAATCTGGCACTTGATGAAGCTGAAGAGGTTAGTCTTGATTCATTGGTTGTTGGCTACGTTGGTGGCGACCATGGAGTGGGCTTGAAGCATATTTACAAGTAGGCCAACATGATAACTTTTACAATTGGTTTGATTAGATATAAATATGGGAAGTGGAAGCAGTTTAGAGGCTTCCAAATTGGCCTAGCAATCAGGGTGCTTGCAGTTGTGATTTTAGAATTCATTGTTAGATAAGTTAATATTTTTATTGTTTCGGTAATAAGTGAAACAATACTAAGGAGGTAATACATTTGTTCTTGAAAGTACCTTCTTCTATCTTCTTAGTTTGTGTGTTTCAACTGATTATTGACTGGTAATAAGGTACTAGTTCAGTAACTGGGGTTGGTGACAAATTGCTAGGGGTTAGTAATCAATTATTGGGTTTCACTAACCGATAGTTGGGATGAGTAATTCATTATCAAAGTTGTTTATTGATGTGAGTGACTCGATTATTAAGGGTCATTAACTTGATTATTGAGAGTCAGTAACTAATTATTAGTGGTCAATAACTTATTATTGGGGTCAGTAACTGATTATGATGGTCAATAACTAATTATTAAAGGTCAGTAACTGATTATTGGGGGTTTGATACTGATGACCAAAAAAAATTCAGTGACGGGAAAAATTCCAGGAACTAGAGACCGACGACTGATTATCAGAGTTTGACAACCGGTGACCGAAGTCCAACAACTGGTAAAGAAGCCCTAAAAAGAAAATATGATTTTTTTTATATTCAACTAATGAAAGGAGGGCATTTTAGTCATGAAAATTTGAAAAATGTAGGCCTTAACAACTTTTGTGTATTTGGGCACACATAAGCAAATCTTACATTGGATTGGACATTTGGACTAGTCTTTAAAATCATTTAAATTGACAAAGAGGGCCAATATTTAGTACTAAATGAGCATTTACACTTACAAAAACACAAACAAAAAATGAACAATTCTTTCATTAACATGTAGGATGTATCACCTTCTCAAAAGTAACCTCGAGTCAGTCTTCCAGTCATTTGCTCTCGGTTTTACCTTCCAATGATCCATCCCTCATCAATCTTAAACTGAGACTATTGAACCGCTCTCGTGAATACTGCCTTGAGGCCTTTCTCCAATCTGTACCTGCCTTCATCATGGTGGCAAACTCCTCGTAACTTATTTTTCCATCCTGCAATCATAAAAAGGGTGAGTGTTGATTCTAAGCACGCAAGAGTAACCATACACAATACAAGTATAAATTCCTAATGGTGGTTAACACGTAAACGCGCATGAAGATTGCTAATAAGACAAACGTATATGGAAGGTTATAGTTTTAACTAGAATGAAATGCGGCCGACCTTGTCTGTATCCACATCATTGATGATGGCACTAATGACATCTTCAACGTTGTCATCAACTTCAGTAGCCAAGGCAGTTCGCAACTCCTCAACTTCAATGTACCCACTTTTGTTTTGATCAAAGAAGTCAAATGCTTTGCGGAGGTGCTCATCATCATTGCCCATCCTTCTTAGGTGAACAGAAATGGCTACAAACTCTCCATAGTCCAGATACCCATCATTATCTACGTCACCCTGTAAATTAATATCTGGTTAATATGTTCAGCTTTACATATCTTCATATAAAGTCAACCAAGTGCAATCATCCAAACACTTGTCGATTCGAAGCACATATGTATGATAATTCAGTCATTTCAGAAAAAAAAAATAATAATAACTTCTATTCCTTCCCCATCTGGCCCAAATATCATAACGGACATGAGAAAAATTCCCTTCTCTAAAATTTGTTTTGCTTCAGATATTTAACACATGTAAAACTTTAGAAACTTAAAAGAAATCATTTCATTTCCTTTTTTCTCGTCTCATGATGAAACATTATGGGATAACAGGTGGGTTACTTTGGGGAAGTTAGTCACTAAAGTGAATATCTAAATGTAAAGGGTGAATAAATAAATGATAGCAAGCATACATATGGATATTTCAATGGTAACATCATGCCAGTATCCATGTACTTTCAGACAATTGAAAGTGCCAGTTAACGATCATACTATGATTACTATAGACACCCAAGTCCAAATACACCAAACCAAAGAGAAACAACTACAGTGATTCAATAGAGCTAAAGCATGCAAAGAATTCAAAAGATAGGATATCACTTACAGCTTCCATCATGATATGAAGATCAGTATCAGGAATTTGATGGCCTAGTTTATGTAAGCCAACTCTTAGCTCATCAATATTAATCTTGCCCTTATTGCTAGTATCCATCATCTTAAATCCCTCTTGTATGCCAGCAACTTCCTCCTGTGACAAATGCTCAGCTATAACCTGTAAATTTAAATTCCGAAAGAAAGCATAAATGGTAAGGAATCATATATAAATATATATCACACAGTAGAGCATCCACAGCATATGCATGAGCCTGACAATATTGTCCAAAGGCAATACCTTCAGTGCGCTTTTCTTAAGCTTGTTCATTACAGAGAACTGCTTTAGCCTTGCTCTCACTGTTTCACCTAAAGAAACATTTGGAGCTTTCTTTGCATTTTGCAACCAAGTATGATCTGCATTTAAAGAAGAACAAGATATATTTGTTATACAATAATTTCAGTAGATTTCAAAACTGGGGAACACAAAAGCAACAAAAGTTACTACTGAGTAATAAATATCGCTATTTATCAGAGCTTATACCAAGAACTTGCTGAGCTGTAAGCCTCAGCTTCGGGTCAGGATCAAGCATCTTTTTCACAAGGTCTTTTGCATTATCAGAAACCTTAGGCCAGGGGTCCCTCTTAAAATCTACAACAGACCGGATAATTGCTTGTGCAACTCCCTGTTCAGTTTCTGCAGAGCAAGATTACAGAGTTAGTCAGAGAATATCGAAGATTACAAGTCACAACATTATCAAAACTGTTATCGGTCTCCGGCAGGAGTTGCACCTCTAACAAAGTGAAAATACTTGACAAATATGCAAAACTGCAAACAGGGGATAGAGAACACACCTGCCCAGAAAGGTGGAACACCACAAAGTAAGATGTAAAGAATAACTCCAGCACTCCACACATCAACTTCAGGACCATAATTGCGCCTTAGCACCTCAGGAGCCATGTAGTATGGACTTCCCACGATTTCATTAAATCTTTCACCTGGTAATGTGCAAAAAAGGTTTTACACATCAGTGGCACTAAACAAAACAAGACAACTCTCAAATGCGACAGTTTTTCCAAGACTTACCAGGCTTAAAGAACACTGACAACCCAAAATCAATTGCCTTCAAAGGCGCTGTTTCCTTCTTGTTTGCAAACAAAAAGTTCTCAGGTTTAAGATCCCTATGCATCACACCATGCTTGTGGCACATCTGCAATAGAATAAAACACATTAAAATTCATATCAGAGCATGCAAGACCATCAAAAGGTGGACTACTCAGAAAATCAGCCTCGTCAATGGGTAATCTACCTATCACAATTCGGCAACCAAATGCTATCCTTCACTGTTATAATACGGATATAATCAATGTTTCTAACCATCCTATTTAGTTCCTTTCTGAAATGATATGTGATCGGAATTTAGTAAAACTAGAGAACTAATGGAGTCCTGAAAACACGTCTAAGCAAAATATTCAAACTAAAATCCATACGAACAAGAACCATAACATGAATAATCACGAATCACAAAGATCCTCACCTGAACAACTTCCACAATAGTCTTGGTGACAGCAGCAGCCGCACGCTCAGTGTAATGTCCCCTAGACACGATCCGATCGAAAAGCTCGCCGCCCTCACAGAGCTCCATAACAAGATGGACGGCATTGTCATCCTCGTAAGTATCTTTCAAGCTCACAATATTGGGATGGTGGGGCAAGTGTTTCATGATCTCCACTTCCCTCCTCACGTCTTCAATATCCACAGCCGTCCTCAGCTTCTGCTTCGATATCGATTTGCAAGCGTACTTGTCGTTGGTGGCCTTGTCGGTACACAGATACGTGATCCCGAACTCCCCGCGGCCGAGCTCCCGGCCGAGGTCGTAAGTCTGCTCGATTTCAGTGCCGGTTGGGTTCTTCAACACGGCGAGCTTGCCGCCATTGGCGACGACGTAGTCGACGGCAAAGGGGTTTGGCTTTTTCTTCTTGTTCTTTAACGGCGAACCCGTCTGGGGAGGGGTGACACAGCAATTACCCATTTGTCAAGAAATCCCAGATCTGAGATGGGTATTGGAGGTTGAGATCGAAAACTGAGATGAGAATCGTCCTAGAAGCTTGGGGTGATTTAAGAGGGGAGGGGGTTTCGGAACAAGATGAGAGAGGAATTAAGGCAGCATTTCAGAAGAGACGAGGAGACTTCCCTTCTCTTCTTGTCTCTTTGTTTCTCTGTCAACGTAGCTTGCTCGGTTTTCACACTGTTACTTGAAATATTCAAGTTTCAATTATTTCGGTTTTCTTTTTCTTTTTTTTCATGCTGGGCCTCCGGAGTTGTTGTAATTACACAAGTGGGTTTTTTAGAGAATAATTTATTAAATAGCGTATTTCTTTGCTTTGTTACATTCATTATTTGAGAGATAATCAACCCCTGACATTTTATTTTTTTCAAAACTTTTTTTTTGGATACTTCAACTGATACAAGTGACAGAGTCACAGACCTTCTAGAAGCCAACCAAACAATTGGAGGTGAAAGAAGAAGACATGTACAATACTGTCCCCTATTTATTGATTGAGCGTAAATCCGAACAGGGCAATTTGGTGATATCGCCAAATTCATGATTGCCGTTTATAGACCGGCGACTAACCCACTGAAGTGGTAATGACATTACCGCCCTCAACTAATTCGTTAGTTTTCTCTGAGAGGAAAAAACCTAATTTCTGTCTGCATTCCGACCGAATTTATCGAGAAGGGTAGATCAGTCATTTGAGAATGCAGAGCAATAAAAAAGAGCATCGTAAGTGTCGCCCAGTTGGTCAAACACAATCATTTTGACTTTGTGGAAGAAAACAATATTTGGAATAATGTATTTTATTTGTAGTTGGCAAAGGAGCTGTGTTTGACTGCTTCTCCCACACGAGTCTGGTTACACTAGCTAGACACGAGTTTTTATATTGATTTTAGTTTGTTAGGGTTGGCAAAAGGCTTGAAGAAAAAAAAATTCAGACTTGGTTGACGGGTCCTGATTTTTTAAAAATAAAATCCGACCCGTTGTACAATCACCAGGCCGGATCCGAGTTTTAAAAAAACTAACTCGAACTCAGCCCGTGCCCAGCCCTAATCATAACAAATGGAAGATTGAAATAGCAAATAAACTTTTGAATCAAGTTGGTTGATGCTTAGCATAGGACTCTTTTTAACACCGGATTGCAATAAAGGTCCTCATTTTAGAAATTTAGAAGCTGAAATTTTCCAATGCTACCGTAGAATTACCTGACATTGTCTAGTGCAATAAAGGGAAGAAATGTTTTTCTTCCCTTTCTCTCGCTCATGGGAGTGTGGGTAATAGTGGTGGGTTAACCTCCATCGAGTCTCGGAGGTTTGAAGAACAGAAAAATATAAACTTCACACCAATAAACTCTTCTTATTTTATACAATTTTTCTACTTGAAAAAACTGCCAAAAAAGTTACAGCTCTGCTGTCGACGGTGGCCAACCGGCAGAAACTTCTGATTATCTCCAATCACCACCAAATTTTGAAAGATTGTTTCTCTTCACACTCCGAACAACTTTCTAGTTCAATTCGAAACCCAATTCTTAGTCTAACTAGGTCAATAAATCAAAAACATAAAAATTTCTAATTTCAAACCCTAAAAAATTCAATCATTTGATTCTCCCTCCACACTCTAAATCGAGCAACCAAATTTTAGGAGCGAGTAGTACTTCTCGAACCCATTCTAACCATATATAGGACTCATTAGATGGTGGCCTGAGGAGGGAGAATTATGATCAAAACCTCCATACTGTACAACCGGTATTCAAACCATGATTTTGGCCAAAAAGTCGGCAAGTCAGACCGGAAAACATACTTAGAAAGGAAGTAGAGATGGAGGCGTACCTTTCAGGACATGTGCGGCGGTCTCCGGTAGTCTGACGGCGACGCTAGGATGAGTTGAAAATCCGGCAGAAAATGGGTCTGGAAGAGGAAAGAGAAAGTCCGATAATTTTCTGATTTTTTACTTTTCACCTTTGGTAAGTTTCCCGTTTTATAATCATTTTCGGAAATAGTATCATTCATTTTTAGACGAAAACTTCTTTATATGAACTCCGATTTGAGTATGCTATGTGTCCACGAACTGGTATGAACGTCCTCAAATTTTCATTTTAGAAAAAGTCAACTCAACCTTATACGATAAAACAGTTACTTAAAATGATAAAAGATAAAAGTAACCAACCGCAAAATAATTTAAAGACCGGGATGTGAGACCTATGCTATGAATATAAAAAGTATTCGTTGCAATAGAACTATCTTATGCAACTAACAATGTTTCATCGCTATAGTCTTAAGAGACGAAATTTCTCAACTTAAGTAACTAAATATTTCATCGCTTTAGTATTTCAATATTTCATACAAAAAAGTTTTGACCACCTAAATGTTTTGAAATTGATAGCTACCCACCCACGCGCCACCACCACCACCGACCACTACCCACCTCTTGATACCCAAAAATCATGTATTTTGCTACACTACGATTTGTTAAGCAATTCATGCAAAAACCTATAGTTTCAGGTTAAATCCTCAATTTTGACCTGCCAAGCACACATACTCATCGATGTGGACCCAAGTCACATCCATGCATCCTTGGAGCTTGTAGATTTGGGTGTGGTGTGGAAGGTTACGAAGACGCACGATACTCGTTCATTGATTTAACGTCGTTAATAATTTCGATCTTGGACCCGAAATTCAAGCCCGACAAGTTAAATCGATAACGAATTGGTGAAATGCATGAGAATTGGACTACTCTTTAAACCCAAAAAAATATCTTTAAATCCAAAACCCAAAAACCCAATTCATTTTAAAAGTCCAAACCTCTCTTTTGCACAAAAAACCCAACACCTTATTCTAGAAGACCCAAACCTTTATAAAATCTCAAACTCTCTTTTTCTTTATAAAAAATCTCAATCTTTCTTTTTCTTCCGTCCTTGAACCAGGTCCTTCACTTTCCACTTCTTTGCCCGCAATTTTCTCCCCATAGTTGTGTCAGATGCTTGATTCTTGGCTTCATCCAACTGAGAGATCACCTTCTTTTCTTAGCAGAGAAAGAAGAGGGTGACAGGTCCAAAATCAATCCCTTCATTCTCAAAAGACGAGATCGTGGGCTTCATATTTTGTAGACCATATTCCTGGTTTTCTGTCCCTGAAGTAATCTTCTCATTTTCACGATTTTCTAAGAACATAATCACATGTAGGAAGGAAATCCCTTTTACCCAGCGGATTAGCCATCGAAATTCACCGTAAAATCCATCAAATTGAGCCTATAAGAAGAGGGGCGTGGAATTGTGATGGAGGGGGGGGAATCAGTCCAAGAAACCCCTAAACACTCATGCCTTCATCCTCCAAGCAACAGACCCCAAATCGCTTTAAATACTCAAGTTCTCCTGCCTTAGCGAGGCTCCTAATTCTTTTTCTAAAACTCAGCACTTTTCAAGAAAATCTAGCTTTGTTCTTCATTCTTCAATCCTCAAAACCAGTCAAATTCTCTTTCACCACAGTGTTTTTCAGCTCCCACACCAGGCTCACGCTACAAGCTTCGTTTTGTCATTCGAATCACAAACGAATTTCTCTCATTAATCAAATTATTATGATGAATTCGGCCTAGTCACCGCATAATCCTAAAATGATCTTCACATTTTAACAACTCTGCTGGAGACTAGGTTGTGATTCATAAAATTGGCTTGTCATGCAGCGTTTAAGTTTGAATATACTTATATTATCAAAAATTATTCTTGGATTCAAGTAACTGGGGACTAGGCTGTGTTTCTTAAGATATACCTTTACAACAGCGTTCTTTACTCCCAAAATTTTTCATGCCCCACTTCAAACTCATGTTTTACCTCTGATGATACTTACCATGCGTAATCAAGAGGAGCTTTCTTGATGAACATGCGAAAAAGAATTCCTTTGAGCATATCCATCTTCTGCCCAGAATTCTTTTTCTTTCTAGATTTTTCCGACAGCTGCTTTTCTCTCTACCCGCGCAGCTCTTTCTGCTCACACTTAAGCACTCTAAGAGTTCACCTTTTACTTATCTATCTTGGTTTCAGCTGGTCCGTATGAGATTCAAACCCGCCAAGTTTCTGGATTCAGTTTACAGTGAAATAAGATGAAAGAGAATGTAGATCTGACATTTCTCTCCTCCTTCATCACTATCTACAAGCTCCACCGTGCCTCACCTCCACCATAGTCAAACTCGTAGGCCTAAGACAAGTCTCCTCTAGCCTCCACCTGGCAACGCCGAAAAAAATCTCACGCCTCGCCGCAAGCATACCCAGATTTAGTCTGGACCCTATTTATTTAATGCATCTGTCTCTCTTGTGCGACCCAGGAGGATTCGAGTTGAATCAGTAACACAACTCGTCTCTCTGATTAAAGAACATCACTGTCCCTAAAAAGCACTGTAATTCTAGATCTGGGTTTGACGATGAAGGCTACGAATGTAGTTGATAAGCGTCAGTCGCTGCCACCGCTTCACATCCTTCCCATCTTCTGTCGTGACCAATACGATCTTCTTGAGAGCCCATGCAGGCAGCGACACCAGCAACAGCTTTCTGACAACTAAGGGATCACGGTGTCACGACCCCTATCCTAGGCTCCTGTTAGTTCACTAGTTCGAGAAACTAGGGCCTCTAGTTCTCGGACAACCCATTCTGGTACCAGCAGCCCGCGTCATCCTCCTGGGTCTCAGAATCTTTCTCCTGGGACACACCACTCGGAACCTCCCTTCCCTGGTTCCCAGAGCGTTGAAAAAGAAAATATAAGGGAAACGAGGGAGAACGATAGCAGAACAGCGTGGTTGCGCACCCACACAATCTCCTCCCTACTCTGGGTCTTCTTGGTGGCCTAGTGCAACAACTGCTCATTCTTATCGATTCATTCATGAGCTCAGGTAATAGAAAAATGAAGAGATTCATTCATTCTCTCTGCTGCCGACACCTAGCTTTAGCGCTAGTTGGAGATAATACTTCATGTTATCTAATTTTCCGTAATTAACACAATTTACCTAAAACAGTCGACTTGACATTTTTTAGAATTTCACTTATCATTTTCCGATAACAAATCAACGTTTTACCAATTTAACCAAATTGTGTCAAACTTCGTTGAACTTCAAATCTTCACTAAACCGTTTTTCTGAAAATTTAACTTTCCCAAAATGGAAGCTTTCCTTTACTGGAAACTTTCCCAAAATGGAAAGTTTCCAATTACGGTTGGTTTCCGTTTTAGTACGTTTCCTTATACGTAAATTCTGACTACGACCTTTAGCCCGACTAAACGGAAACAATACATTTCTTAAGGGATTCGAAGACTACCTCGGCATTTCAGCCAGATTCATGGCATTAACGGAACTGTCACCGAATACTGGCAACTTACCGGAATCTCTTGCCGGATTCCGATCAACTTGCCAGAATTTCGCCAAAGTTTCTCCGTTTTCTTCGTTTCCAAGTTATCGACAACATGCAGAAGAAAACAACATCAGATAACCAATTCAACAATAACAAAAACAAAAACAGACACAATAGCATTCATACACCACCACTCACCCTCTGCATGCAACTGCCTCGAACCCAAGCCACTGCCTCTGCTCCAAAACCTCAACAGCTGCCTCCAACAACCTTACCTCAGCCTCAGAAGTCCACCAGACGCCCAAGAACACGCCAGAAACCGCCACCAGAGGGAGGAGCAGAAAAACCAGAGAAACAGTAGAAAATGGATTCTCAATTTAGACTCGATTTTGGAGGTTTAAGGCAAGAAAATGAAGAGAAAGTGAAGAGGAGAAGAACCAAACCAGTTGGAGGTTGAGTCGCCGCTTGGATCGCCGAAATCCGCCAACACAGTCGCTCCTCCTCGTCTAATCTCCCTCGACTAGATAGAGGAGAAAGAGAGGAAGAGAAAGAGAGAGGTGTGTCGTCGAGCATGGCGGAGCAGACGAGAGAGAGAGAGAGGAGAGTGTCGAGAGGGAGAGACTTGACCGAAATGGGAGGTTTGACTCGGTCAAACCTCTCACCTATATTTATAGAAAAATGGACGGCTGAGATCTGATCCGGAAAAGATCTAACGGTCCAGATTTAAAGAAGGTAAAAAGTAAATGGTTAAATGGTAAAGACTATTTACCGAAATAATAATTAAAAATTACCAGAAACTTCAGAAATTCATAGAAAATAACCGAAAAATAATCCGAAAATACCGAGAGACTCATGTCGACATGTACTATAACATCGAGTCATGAAATAAGGAATTTGAAGAGTTTAGAAAAAGTCGAAATAAACTCAAGTAATAGCTTATTAATTCACCGGTCACAGTTAAAAGCTCTCGATAACTCGTAAACCACTGTTAAAGGTAACTTCTTGGGTACGGGGTGTTACATTGGCGGCGAAGGTGGAAGTCGGTGGTGGATTGAGATCGCTCGACATAGAAAGAATGGATGTGGCTGGGTTGAAAAAGAAAGGAGGAGGTTTCCTGTGGGAGAGAGGGAGAGAACAAGGGGATGGAGTGAAAAATGTGGGTGAGAGTTTAAAAATATATATTTGGTGGAATTTTTGAATTTTTTTGCGGAATTTTTAACTGTTTAAAATTTTTGAAATTCGAAAATACTTATGCGACGAAATAAAGTATTTTGACTAGGGGTGGGCGCGGTGCGGTGCAATGCGGTTTAAGGCCAAAACCGCAATGCAGACTGCATTTTCGGTATTCTAATTTTGCAGACTGTAACTACTTTTAAATAATGCAAACTGCATTTTCGGTTGAACTGCATTTTTGGTGCGGTTCGGTGCGGTTTGCTTCAAATCGCATTAAATAGTTAAACCAACATTCAACATGAAATAATTTCCATTCGTCATCCGAGCAAATCAAGCTAGAAAATTCAAATCATTCGGATTATCACACTTAGCTAAACTAATCTCCTAGTGATTTAAATTCATCTAGATCAACAATAAAACAAAGCCCTGATCGTTAGCAAAATTAATATCCGACTAAATTTGAAAATTAAGAATCGAATTAGTGGAATCGAAATGAGAGAGAGAGATTACCAGGGAGCGTAGAACTCGACGAGAGCAGGGCGATCTTAACCGACCTCCTTCTCGAAGTTGTCCCCGGTGAGCACGAAGACGCAAACAAAGGAAGGGACGCAAACAAAATCAATGTTCTGGATCTCTCTATCGTCGATTACAATCAAGAATGAGAGAGTCTAAGAGGCAGTGAGCAGTGAAGGACTGAAGGGAGAAGAAGGTCGAGACTCAGCAGTGAAGGCCTGAGGGGAGAACGAAGAGTCAAAGCGGCTAGGGTAAGAGTGAGTCAAAGGTTTTATATATATATATATATACACAATAAACGGGTCGGTGAGTTTTAAATCGGGTGGTTTTATACCCGGAACCGCAACTGCACCGTTTGAAAACGGGTCGGTGCGGTGTATGAGCAAAACGACGTCGTTTTGCCTAAATTCGGTTAATATTTCGGTGTGATGCGAGGGGTGCTGCATTTCGGGCTCAATGTGCCCACCCCTAATTTTGACGCTTTAGTGAAAAACTTATGTGACGAAATATAATATTGAGAAAAAATCACCATCAATGCCTAAACTTTAATGATAAAGCCAATATGATACACATACTTGCAAAACTACCTATATGATATCCAAACTTGAATTTCACTATATCCACCTGAGGCCTGAGTCCATTTTTCGGCATTGTGCCGTCAGTTTTAACCCATGTCAGCAAGAAAAGAAGGGGCAAATAGGACATTATAGATTTTCCAAACTCAAAAGTTGGGCATTACGCTCAGAGAAACCTGATAAATTTTCGACCCATAGACCTCTTCTCATTAGGCTCCAGCTCCTCTACGTAACTTTGGCTCTTTGGCTCCGCTTTGCTTTAGATTTCATCTCTTCTGGGTATCTCTATTCCCCAATCTCCACTTCATTGTCAAATTTTAAAATCTGGGCATCTTCCTTTTTAATTCGGAAGGAATTGAATTGGTTTGTTTCAGTTAGACGCCATCAAACTCAATATGAAATCAATCAAATTTCTTCTGTATGCTCTTCTTTGACCCAAATGGCTATTTTCCGTGTCTTCTTGTCATGAATCAGCAGCTTCAAAACTATAGGAGACCTTCTCTTCAATGGATGTGCATCCCCTTTTCACACTTGGACTAACGTATAAGAGTAGGTTACCTGCAGATTGGTGACGGCAAATTATATCTAGACGAAAGACTAATGTTGATCAATTTGGATGACAAAAACTTGGGCGTCTAAAGACGTAGCTAGGTTGGAACGTGACGTCGCTCCCCAGTGTTGTCAGATGGTTCGGAGGCTAGGTTTGATTCGCCGGAGGTCTGTGGAGACGGTTGTGGTTAGGGTGAAGGCACGATGGTGCTCGCTGGTGGTGGTTTCTCCCTTCTTCAATCTATCGTAAAACCTAAAACCCACAAGTGTCCGTGTGTTCACAAGGTTCCAGAACAAAAGAAAAAAAATTGACAAAAAGGGTACATTGGTAACTTTATTCATTTTCGTCGTCACCTATTTGTCACGTCATCAATTTAACGGTTGTGACGGAAAAAGGACTCAAGAATCACGTAGGTAGCGAAATTCAAGTTTGGGTATCATATAGGTAGTTTTGTAAGTACGAGTATCATATTGACATTGTCACTAAAGTTTAGACACTGATGGTGAATTTTTTCTTTATAATATTTTGTCACTTTAGGGACAAGCTTATTCGATGAAATAAAGTGTTTCATCTCATAAGTATGAACGTAAGAGACAAAATTATTTTCGTCGTTTAAGTTATAAGTTCGTCACATAGGTTACAAATTAAGCAACGATAATTGGTTTCGTCTCATAAGTTGTCACTAAAGCGACAAAGTTATTTTCGTCTCATATGTGACAACTTATGAGACGAAATTTTTGATCTTCGTCTCATAAGTCCCGAATCCTATTAGTGTGTTCATTCCATAACTTAACCTTGCCGGCCACCAAATATGGTGGTGTACCTGATGAAACAATCCCAGCGTGAATCAGATTATAATGACCATGATGAAGGATCCCATTCTCATCTTCTTCTCGACTATAGGGAGACAGGAAGACCGCCTTCATACACCTTGAATGCCAAGATAGGTAATATTCGATCTTGTGGTGTTGTAAATGGGTGATCCAGGACTGAGAGGACATCCCAGCAACAACATTTTTTTTGGAATTAATGAAAAATTTCATTCATTATTTCCCAAGGGGGATAAACCCAAAAGAAGAGCCCAAAAATATCCAAATTACGATAACAAAAAACTTACTACTTAGCTCAATGCACAAGAATTGGGTAAATAAAGGTAACCCTAAAGATAAAATTAAAATTACATCATCTTCTACACATCTAGCATAGCCGTAGTCATCAACGCAAAACTCAGCTGCCGTCCGCCGCTGCTCCAACAACATTAGGAATTCACTGGACTCGACAATTTCATTATTTGAGGTCTCAAACAATGACGCAAGTCTTGCATATATCTTACCAACATTTCTCAAAATTCTTTTTTTTAACTAAATATGAAATTCTAGTTGATCGAGAAGTAGTATTTTCCCTAAAAAGGTAGTATCTCAAAGTAAATTAAAGAACACAAAGAATGAACTTGAAGGAGCGGAAGAACACAAATTTATATACGACCATAAAATATCAAGTCTTAATCATCTGATGTGGATTTCAATCAAAAATTTTGAGGAGGTTGCAGTGAAGTAGGGTGATGCAAATTTAAATATGCACATATGCATCGTAAGGAAATTGCCACATAATTTAGTATATATACATAATCATCACTAGCTTTCAACAAGGAGGATCAAGTTCAACTGCTAATTTAGCACACATCGATGATCTAAAAGGGAGAACATTGTCAAGATTTACCTATAGGCAATAATTTCGGACCGATTATCCGGACTGCTAATGTTTCACAATGACAATTTGGACTCGAAATGTGCTAATTAAAAGGTTGAGTAAGTGGCTCCTTTGGACTCAACAATGGTTTCAACAATTCGAAACAACCAACATCTAACCAAATCATATAGCTTTCTACTTTTGCACTCTTTCAGTAATGCTTGTAAAACAAAATTCTCACCAGGATCGCTGTGGACATTCATGTACTTCGATTAGCAAGTCATTTCTTACGGGGTAAGTTATCTATACCAAACACTAAACTCATATGTCCAATTTCAAACCTCAAAGCCATGTTCAATGTTGTTCCAGTTAGGAGACTAATGCATATGGAAACAGAGGATAAGAGACTAATGCATCAAATAAACTTGTCAGTTAAGTATATACTAGAAAACGGTATACTAGAAGTCCATCAGGAAAGTGGAGGAAGTCCACCAAACGAGTGGTGGAACTCCACCAAGTGAGAGGAGGAAGTCCTCCGAGCAAGAGGAGGAAGTCTCCTAAGTGAGTCGAGGAAGTCTTCCGAACAAGAGGAGGAAGTCCACCAAGCAAGTCGAGGAAGTCAAATGCGAAAGTTCACCGATGTCATGCCTCCGGTCACGTGCAGTGGATTACCAAGACTCGACACATAGCTATCGTGACATACTTCAGTCACCGAACATAGACGACCAAAACCAGTGAAAATAGTCAAACTAGCCGAAGGGCGAAGATAGACAGGCTACAAGGAACAAGTCTACCACTTTACACGTAAGACGTCAACGGAGCTCTCGTTGACCCGTTGGTGCCGAAAAAAGACACCAACAAAATGGCGTCATCTGTGGGAAAATGAACGCTTAGCGCGTGCTTACTAGTTTGAACAAGAAGAAGTTTGTATCATGCATTGATGCCTTAGATGCCTTAGATGCTGAGGAAGACCTTCAACGTCCAATGTCTTGCCTACGACTTTGAGTCGCACCCGCATATGAGAAAGAGCATAAGGAGGAGTGTGCCACACTTTCGAGTGAAGGAAAGAAAGTCCATTGCAAGTATACCAAATCAACATGGACTTCCGTCTTCTGCAGTAATCGGAGTTCGGACGTTCAACAAGAATCGTTGTCCATATACTTCCATCCGAAGGAAGATGAGCTAGCCCACTCTTCACACGGTGTTGTCGCATACGTTTTTCCCCGTCATGCCACCAATGAAAAAGAAGCTAGGAAGGTAGATAAGCACAACTAGCACGCCTTCACTTATCTTTTTCATAGTTAAACAAAGACGATCAGATTATCACCATCGGAGTACCACCACTATAAGGCAAGTCGGGAGACGTCCATTCAGTCAAAGGTTATGGATTTGTCAAGCAGTGTCTTTAAGAAATTTGCATGCGCGTCATGCGCGACATATGACATGGAGAATATCTAAACTAAAGGTTCAACAACGAGCTTGCCTTCAACATCCAAGCCACTAGATGATAACCAATCAAGTCGCAGACAGAACTTAAACGTATAGTCGACGAAGTCTTGTACTTCATGGAGATGTATGCGATAACCACCCAATGAAGTAGGAAGTACCTCGTCAGCACACTAAGAGACAAGCACAATGTCATGCCTCCTAAGCAAGCCTCTTACAACAACGAAAAGTCTTCCACCAATAGTCGCAAGTATTGGAGAGAGTTGAGCTTACGTTGATAGCATATAGCTAACGAATGCGCACAACCAATGCTCGAGTGCGCATCACCGATGCTTCATCAACAGCGCTACGCATGATCCTCAATGCCCGCATGCCACTGAAAATAAATCCACTTATAGGAAAGGATGTCACTAAATATTGATGGCAAAGAATGAAGGACGAACCTTGAAGACATGAAAAGGTAAATTGCGGCATGGAGCAGACCCATGGAGGTCCGGTAACAGGATTGCCTTCAACCCCCAGGTCACTCGAAGGCGACCCGCGAAGATGATCTTTCAACCTCGTCAACATCACCATCACCAACAACAACACCTTCACAATGATGTCGTCCATGATTTTGGTGTTCCAGCACATAATCATCTCATGGTTAGGAAATTGGCCTCACTCGTAGCGCAACCGTGTGCTAGACTTCCAACAACCATTAAGTGTGCACCATCACCAGGAAGTCCTTGAGCATCTACCATATGGTCATATTCAACTCCTTTCTAGAAGACCACCAAACGAGTCGAGCTCATTGGTGAGAGTCTCACACACATGGCAACAACACCCACTCATTTGGATGTGCAAGTAAGAATAGAGTCACACGTTTTCTGTATGATGAGAATAAGTGACTACGATGGCCAACCAAGGAGGAAGAGCGTTCAGCTCACCATCTTAAAAGACTTGAACATATAATTCCTCCAAAAAGATCTCAACATGCTACAACTCAACTATTCTGTTGTCGCAGTCTCACATCAAGAGAGTGTCCATGTGACACCATCCGTGACAAGTCGCATCCAAGGGAGCAAATTGCATCTCAGTCAGTACACCCTACACTTTTTAATATGTTGGTTTCCTTGTTATAGTTATTACAACATATACTTATCCAACCTATCCTTGTAAAAGATTACCTTGACATGCCAAAACTAATGAGTCTTCAAGCACCAACTATGTTAGCTTTAAAGAGTCAGGGGCTCAACTCTATTAAGTAGTAGCTTGTATATATATCATGTATCATGTGGCGTGCTACAAATCATGATGAGATCAAAATTTGCACAAACTAATTAGCTTGAAAATATATCCATCTATTCAACAATTCGGCAAAGACCCTCGTGCTAAGCATATGACTACTCAGTTCTTGTTACGTCAGCTCAATACTAATGAACATGTGTTAATGCCCAGACGCGGGCCAAATGGGGTACCAGTTCCATAAATCTATATGTATAAACTCCTAGGAGTTTATAACTATCTCAACAGGAAGTCCATCTAGGATAAAAGTAGTCAAAGTATACTAGACAACCTTGGTCGTTCAACACCAAGGGACATTACTCACAAAGATGAGGAAGTCCTGTTAACTGAGACTAACTCACGAGAGTGCATTCAAAGTCCAACCACATAACATATTGGCCGAGAGAGTTCTAGGAACTATGAAGGGCATTCCCAGCTTTAAGACTCTCACCCACCAAATTATCCTTGCGATTGAGTTTCCTATCCAACAAATGACTTAGTTTGTCAGGAAACTGGGGGATTGTTGGTATCATAACTTGGTTCGCTAAAAAAACTTGACTTTTCAATGTATTCCACGCAAGGCGCGTTGAAACGTCAAAGAGTCCACATAGCAGTAGAGCGTATCATGACTTAACCAATCAAGAAGCCTGTAAGGCCACAAGGACCTCCAAGACCTAGGAGCCTCAACACACAAACTTTCTCTAGGATGTCTTGTAATCGCCACCAGACATATCTCTTAGACATACCTAAGAGTAATTCAAAGAGGAATGTGTCGTAGGTATGTGACACCTTTCGCCTATGTCACCATGGGTCAAACATTGACAACAAGTATGCCTTGAGCTTTGACTCTAGGAATACCTCGAGCTTTGACTCTAAGCATTCCTCGAGCTTTAGGAATATCTCGAGCTTTGACTCTAAGAATACCTCGAGCTTTGACTCCAAACATGCCTCGAGCTTTGACTCTAAGAATTCCTCGAGCTTTGACTCTAAGGATTCATCGAGCTTTTACTCTAAGCATGCCTCGAGCTTTGACTCTAAGCATGCCTTGAGCTTTGACTCCAAGCATCCCTCGAGTTTCGACTCTATGCATGCCTCGAGCTTTGACTCCATGCATGCCTCTAACTTCGACTCAAGGCAATCCTGGAGCTTCAACTCCAAACATACCTCCTAGGCATAACTTAAGAGTGATTCAAGGATTTGCGACACATGCCTCGAGCTTCCACCGACTATTACGTCCGCACCTTCCTTCCATGTCACCAACTTTTCTCCTATAAATACAAGTCTTCCCAAGGCTAAAGGAGGAGGAGACCACCATCTCCAAAAATTCCATATTCTCTCTCTCTCTCTATTTCTCTCTCACACAAGGCAAAGAACTAGAAAATGGGTAACATAAGCATGGTGGAGGCCAAGTTGCCACCTGAGTTCAGGTTTCATCCCAGAGATGAAGAGCTGGTCTGTGATTATCTGATGAAGAAGGTGACTCACTCTGACTCCACTCTCATGATCGAAGTCGACCTCAACAAGTGTGAGCTTTGGGACATTCCTGGTCATTCTTCATGCATCAGTCGGAGGAATTCCACCAAACGAGTACAGGAAGGTCATCAAAAGAATCGAGGAGAAAGGCAATCAAATGAGCTGAGGATGAAACTCAACATCATCCAGAGGAAGTCCATCAAATGAGTGGATGAACTCTACCAAACGAGTGGAGGAATGCCATCAAAGGAATCGAGGAGAAAGACCATCAAATGAGCCGTGGATGAAACTCAACACCATCCCGAGGAAGTCTATCAAATGAGTGGAGGAACTCTACCAAATGAGTGGAGGAAGGTCATCAAAGTAATCAAGGAGAAAGGCCATCAAATGAGCTGAGGATGAAACTCAACATCATCTGGAGGAAGTCCATCAAATGAGTGGAGGAACTCTACCAAACGAGTGGAGGAAGACCACCAAATGAGCCGAGGAACTCAACATCATCCGGAGGAAGTCCATTAAATGAGTGGAGTAACTCTATCAAATGACTGCAGGAACTCTACCAAACGAGTGGAGGAAGACCACCAAATGAGCCAATGATGAAACTCAACATCATCCGGAGGAAGTCCATCAAATGAGTGGAGGAACTCTACCAAACGAGTGAAGGAATGCCATCAAAGGAGTCGAGGAGAAAGACCACCAAATGAGCCGATGATGAAACTCAACATCATCCGAATGAGGAGATCACCATTTCTATAACTCCATTTTTTGTCTCTTCTCTCCAGACTATCTCTCCCTTGTTTCCTTTAACTTGCCAAAATGCTAACCCATGCTATATTTTTGTCAATCACAAAATCCCCATGCAAAACGTTTAAGCATCATTCTTCTCCAATCATCATAATGTTCAAACACTAATCTAACTTTGGCATCAGAAGGTATTTAACCGGCCTTAGGCTGGTCCTTTGATAACCATATGTCACTTTGTATTTGCAGGTCCATCAATCTTCATGCATCAATCGGAGGAACTCCACCAAACGAGTGGAGGAAGTCCATCAAACAAGTGGAGGAACTCCACCAAACGGGTGGAGGAACGCCATCAAAGGAGTCAAAGAGAAATACCACTAAATGAGCCAAGGATGAAACTCAACATCATTCGGAAGAAGTCCATCAGGTGAGTTGAGGAAGTACACCAAACGAGTGGAGGAACTCCACCTAGTGAGAGGAGAAAGCGTAAACCAGATCAGGGAGCCTGGTTCAAATGAGGTGATGGTCCGTGTAACACAAGTCGTCATGGTTTTCTTGTGGACTTGTTGTCATTAGTGTTGACTCCACGTTGTATTGTGTTACCAGAGGATTTAAATCCATTATTGACATCGGACCCTACTCCTCAGGCGTGGTAATCATTTCCTGCATAGGGAATGTGTAAGCTGATATCAAAGTTCAACAAAAGAATACGAGTATTCTTGAAGAAATTTTGCTCGCGACAAGCGAGGGGTTGTTGAATCAGAATGAGTATTAGCGGCACTGTGACGACGTTACATGCGGTTGGTAAGGACAAATGTTGGTGGTTGTTTGGCTAAACGAGAAGGGATAGGAGGCTGGTTAGTGGTCGAAGGTGTCGAGTGGTGCAGTTGGAATTTCGAGGATGAAATTTCATAAGGTGGGGAGATTGTAACATCTCGTACCCAAAAGTTACCTTTTTACAGAGGTCTACGAGTTACCGAGGACTTTTAATTGCGATCGGTAATTTGATAAGTCATCGCTCGAGTTAATTTTCGAGTTTTTCTAAACTCTCCAAATACCTGATTTAATGACTCGATGTTATAGTACGTGTCGACACGAGTCTCCCGGTATTTTCGGATTATTTTTCGGAGCTTCGGTTTATTTTCTATGAATTTTCAAAGTTTCCGGTAACTTTTAATTATCTATCAGGTAAAAAGAGTTTTACCATTTTACCTTTTACTTTCACCTTCTTTAAATCTGGACCATTGGATCTATTCCAGATTGAATCTTAACCGTCCATTTTTCTATAAATAGAAGTGAGACTTTTGACCGAAGTCAAAAATCTCACTTCGGTCAACCCGAGCTCCGCCTCTGTCTCCACAGTCCTCCGCCCGGCGCCGACGACTCCGGCCACCACAGGGCGGCGGACCAGCTTCTTCCTCTTCCTCTCCTCCTCCTCTATCTAACCCAACACTCAGAATCCCCAAGCAGCCACCGTGCAGGGAGATCGAACTCCACTGGCTCGGCGGTCAACGGCCGGAATCAGGCGATCCAGGCGGCACCAAGGCGCGTGACCGGTATGGTTGTGCTCCTCTCTTCTTCTTCTTCTTCTTCCTTTCCCTGTCCTTGGATGATTGATTTGAGCCCTGTTGCAATCTCTCACTTTCACGGTTTTTTCTGGGTTTCGACAGCGAGTCGCCGGCGGCCAGTTCTCGGGTTCAGGCGAGTTCCCTGAGCTCTAGGAGGCTTGGTTCGTCACCCCTAGCAGCAGGGTAAGTTCAGTTTCCTCCTAGCTCGATTTCTGGGATTGTTGGTGTTTCGGCAGTTAGGAGTTTTCTGAGTTTTTGGTGTTCTGGTGTTGTTGTTTTTGTGGCTTTGGAGATGAAGGAGAAGGAAAAGTGGTGAAGAGAGGGTCGGAGGGTCTACTGTGACACCCTGTGGTGGTGTTGGGAGCACCTGGTGGTGGCAGGCCGAGTCGGAAGCTCTGCCAGTGAGGATTTTGGCAAGGAAGGTGTGGAATCTTGGTTTGAGAGGTGAGAATCCCATTTTTAGTTGTTACTGTGTAGTTGGTTGTGCTTGTTGTAACTGTGTTGTTGGAATTGTTGTTGTTTTGCTTGAATGTCGATAACTTGGAGACAAAGGAAACGGGGAGGTTATGGCGAAATTCAGGCAAGTTACCGGGATCCGATGACGGTTCCGGTGATGCAGTAAAACCGGTAGAATGCCGAAGAGGTAGAATTCGAATCCTCGTTATGCTTGAGTTAAAAAGTGTCAGTTGAATCATGATTAGGATATTTTTGAAAAAATTGGACGTAAGTAGGAAGTTTCCATTTTGGGAAACTTCCCATTCTAAAGAACACTTGCTATGTTAGGAAACTTTCCATTTTAGGAAACTTTCCCTTTTTGGAAGGTTTACATTTATGGAAGATAGACCGATAAAAGTAAAAAAAGGAAAGGTTAATCTTAGTAACCGGTTAAGTGAAGACAACCGGATCTCTAAGTGAGATTCTAGGCAACTCAGAAATCTTAGTCAGAAACCGAGTTGGGTGCTTTAAATAATTTGGATAATTTCTTATTGGATATATCAACTCATAACTCGTATTGGTAAAGTGGTTGATTGAGTGTCCATAGTAATTCCACAAAATTACTATGTGATAACCTATCGTCAATAAAATAGTAAGGAAAGTCGATACGCTGGGATTAAGAAGTCGGAAACCACACTTCGAGTCGATATTCGGAATTAAGTGTAACGTTTGAAAAGCTGTTAAAAAGAAAGGAACTTGGTCAACACATGGTCAAATAGGATTTCCTGGTCAAACTAGAAAAAGATCAAGTCAACGATGTAAAGACTAATTTATTGATTTATTTGTACAGTCTCTGATTGAACGTGAGACGGGCTCGACTACGTGGTTAGCTCGAGGAGCTTTCCGAGCAGGGAGGGAGTCGCATTAAGTACTGTGAGTGGACCTTGTTTTTAAATTAAACTGCATGACATAGACTTTACTTGTTTTCTCCTTTATTTATGTGATTTCCTCCATTTAATGTTTTACGGTGATTTTGGGAAAATGAGGATTTACTATTTTAAAGATAAACGAGCCGGGAAAGAGGTTCCTACCTTTCCCGGGGTTTTAAAGGATTTTCCCGGGATATGATTTAATGGTTTTCACCGTTTTGGGATTATGGAGGGGGATGTTTTAAAAAGGAGAAATTTGGCTCTTGGATTTAAAGGGTTTTAAAGTAAAGGCAGAGAACCGGTTTTGGTTCCTGGAAAGGTTTTTAAATCCAATGTATTTGGGGTAAAGTCAGGGAGATTTGACTTGATTTTCAATTTATTATTCCCACGAGGTTTTACAGGTTTTAAAAGGATTTTAAAGGATAAGGATATATATTGCATGCTAGCATGGACCCTCTCCAGATGGAGCGGGTACCATCTCTGGATTAGCTGGTCTGACCCTCTTCGGTGGTAGCTGGTCACTATGACCCTCCCGGATAGAGCAGGTCAGGACCCTCTTCGGTGGTAGCTGGTCAAAAGACCCTCCCGAATAGAGCAGGTCATGGGACCCTCTCCGATGAGCTGGTCAATGGACCCCCTCGTGGTAGAGCAGGTCGGTTTTCTCGTGGATGAGGTTAACACCCCACATAATTGTTTATATTTGAGCCAAGGCATTATTTATGATTTACTTGCATGCGAATTTTCTTAGGAAAACTTAGAGGGAGAACATTAAAGGAATTAGAGCTTTTATATTTTATTTTTGTCCACTCACCCTGACAGTTTTCAATGTTTCTCTCCTGGGCCTTTCGTTTTCAAATGCCCAGTGGTGCAGGGTTCTTGAGCGGAGGTCACGCGCCTACGAGAGTCGAGGCATAGTCGATCAATCCGTTGCTGCCCCAAATTCATTAGGGTAATCTTCCTTGTAGACTATTATGACTAACTCAGTTTAGCTAGTTAAATAGGTTAGGGAGCAGGATGACCTCATGAGTTAGGGATTGTTTCAAATACTCATGGAAGTGCTGAGTGGGGTTGTATGAAGGGTTGGTCATTTCAAGGGGGTTTCGATAAGAAGTTCCCTTGAGGTGGTCCCCGTAGGATTTACTTCGGGTTAAAGGGTTTTAACTCGAGGGGTCCGTTGATGTCGAAAAAGACTAAACACAAATATATATATATATATATATATATATATATATATATATATATATATATATATGTATGTATGTGTATGTGTGTGTGCGCGCGCGTGTGAATCATTCTAGAAACATTAATATTTATTTACTAGGACCAACCTGGGTTCTTAGAGGCAGTCTCACACACCCATCTAGATGCACACGTGCATAGCCTAGAAGTTTGAGAAAAACATCTCCTTACTTTGATCAAATCTTCTAGACCAAAGTAAGTAGGGTCGGACATGAGACGAGATTCTCGTTCTGAAAATATATTATCAGGATGGGACGAGATTGTATTTTTAAAAATGTATCCCGTACAGGGTGATCTTGTTCGGAACCGGGACAAGATCGGGATCCCGTAATGATAAAAAAATATTAAAAAAATCATAGAAAAGAGAAATTTATCATAAATTTTTGAAGAAATTTTATTTCTATTTTTTTTATAAAGTCAATGTGAACCCATCAAATATTGATTAGAGTTTTATTGTGTATAATATATATATTCTATAGTGTTACTTTTTCATGGTATAATTTCCCTAGTTCTAAAGTCCTAACTCTATATAAGTAGCAGACGAACAAAAATTATAAAAATAAAAGGGGGATCAATAACCAATTAATTAAATGCTTGCAATTTGCATCTAACTAATTAATTAATTAAGATCTCGATAAAACTCGCAAGCTTCAAAAATAAAAGGAGCTTCAGTTATCGCTACATAGCTTCGTTGTGACGGCCGATATCTTTCATATGATCATCATCACCAAATGTGAATAAATTATCTAACTTTTGCTATGTGAAACTAGTATTGTGAATTTATGTTAAGGTTTTGTGCATCTGATTGAGCGTGTTTAAGTTTATTGTAAGATTATACACCCTAAAAATCAGACGGTTATGATCGGATACAAGTACATTTATATTTTCGGGATGGTCTTGCCCCGTCCCGATCCTGTCCTGTCCCGTTTTCAAACTATCAGGACGGGACGATACAGTACCACCATTTTAAAATTGTGTATCTTCCTTCTAATTTTTAATACGGAACCAGGACGTGCTAAAGATTGTGGTACAAAATGTCCAACCCTAAAAGTAAGTTTCCTTTCTCCTCTGGTCTCTAGAGCCAAATACAATATATACAATCATTACAATGGTCAACATATTTCTCTATCATGTAGAGCAACTGATCCAAGTCTCTGCTCCAATTCACAAAACAGACTATCTAGATGATTTCTTTAAGAACTTGGGGTTATTGCACATCCGGATGCTTGATGCAGTCATCCACACTGTAAATAAATAAATTCAACCGACTTTAAAGACAAATTGAATATAAAGATGCTCCAATCCATTTAGGTACTGAAATACTAAGTTATTTATTGTGCCTATCTAATAGTATTAACAAGAAAAAGCAGACTACCTTACAAAGACAAAACCACGTTCAAGACCCATTTCGGATTAACCTCTTTAATCCAGATTAAATCTTATGGAGACCATCTCTTAAAGAAGATTATGTTGAAATTTCGACATAGCTTTTTTTGAAAAATGGACAACCCTTAACCTTTAATAACCCAAAACAACACTTCTAAATATACATCAACCATCCTCAATCTCCTAGAGTCATCCTGCTCCCATATCCAAACATCATCCTCAAATTAACAAACCGATATAATCTGTAAATTACACATAACTGATTATATCATCAACAATCTCAAGATTTACACTGCATTGGGTAGTAGACCCCTAGCGGTTCACCAAATAGATAAAATACATCCCAAGAGTATCACAACGACTAACAAAGGCAGATGCGGAAAAATATAAAAGTAGGTTAACTCGGAATCTATTGATGGATAAGATGTGGCGGTAACTATGTCTGGCCTCCACGAAAACTAGCTTTACCGAGCTCTGCAATATGGACATTTAAAACAAATGACACAATGAAGAAACATTTAAAGCATTAGCGTGAGTGGACAAAAACAAATACTAAATGGTAAATTCTGTTAATGTTCTCCCTTCAAGTTTCGACAATTTATATGCTCGCAACAATTGAAAAAAAAATTCACCCTTGGCTCAAAATCAATAAATTAAAAGAGGGGAATTAGTTTCACCATGACCATAAGAAAATAACTGACTAGCTTCAATCCACAAGAGAGTCTACTAATCATCTCTATCGAAAGAGGGTCCCTTGAGCAGCTTCATCCGGAGAGGGTCCTCCTGACCAGCTTCATCTGAATAGAGTCCTCCTGACCCGCTTTATCTGGAGAGGGTCGATTGATCATCTTTATCCGAAAAGATTAAATGTTAATATATATATATATATATTTAATAATATACTTGTTTAAAAGTATGAGTTCATATAAGTATGTATATAAATATATATAATTTGATAGGAACTTTCACTAAAAAAATATTTTCACTAATAATAATAACACATATTATATATATAATATTCCGTTAATGTTGAGTTTGTTTATCCCACCTCGCGCATGCGCGTCGAGTGTTTTCTTTAAAACCGGCTACTCTCGTCACCTTAATTCTCTTTACTCACCTAACCGGTACCCCCTCTAGCTTTTCCACCTTCCACACCGGTTTCCAAAGGACATAATCTAAAATCCATTGCGCTGTCTGCTTGCATGACCACCATGCGCCCACACGTGTCCCAACCTAACTGGTAACCATCCGTCCAAGGTTGTCTTTCAGTAAAAGCATTAGGGTCATTAATGTCAAATCATATTCACCATTACCGAGTCACCCACTACAATGGCGCCACGTATCAGAAACTCTAGCAAACCTGAAACACTCGAATATCTAAACTTTTCATGTGGGGTGAATTTAGGTTGAATTTCTATGGAATTTGACGAACAGACAAACGTGGAAATTATTACACAACGTTTCAGCTCCTCTATTCCCCATTTCGCTTACACTACGTACCATTGGCCAATAAACGGCGCCCACGTATATATTCCTCAAAACCGATCTCCCGTAAGTACCCCTAACCTTCCCCGAAATTGGCGCATGCGTCCAGTATGGTGGTGACGTGGCGTGATAGGTCTGGGTTTCTTTATTTCTTTTGTCGTGCTTTTTCTTGTAGGCGATTTCCAGAAAGGAATTGTTTAATTTCGTTTTAAATTGATATGGCGATTTTAAATTAAATAATGCGGAGTGAGAAAGAAAGCAGGGAATTTGAAATGGAGGAAGAGGAGCAGGAACAAACCTCGATCTTTTACTACGTTGTTGTCTCTGTTACTGAGAACAAGAACAAATTAGTCCAAGGCGAAACCGGTCTCTAGATCTGCTCTCAATGATGCTACTGGCTTAGCTGGAGCAAGACCACAGTACCTTCAGAGTTAAGCTCTTTGTCAATCATATGGCCTTCGGTTTTTATTTCCGGCTATCCGTTTCTGCCAGTGTTATATCCATCTCTCTCTCTCTGTGTTTTTCTTCATAAAGATTTAATTTTGTGATGATAGTCTGTGTGAATGGATTGCGAGGGTGATCATTGTTGGTGTGATATGTGAAGGGTTTGGGTATGAGTTTATTTTATTTTTGTTAATTGAAAATGAAACTCTAGTCTTTTTGAGTTTTGACTTTGGTCTTTGTGGTTCTAGATCTGTTTGCTTCTTCTGAATTCTCTTCTAATAGTTTATTGAGGATAAGATCACAAGGGTTCATGTGTTGTGTTTTGATTAATTCGTTATATAAAGCTGAGATGGGTGATGCTAATATTGTTTCCGAGAGCATAACCCAAGTCTTTGCATGTTGTTTTCAGCTGGCCTCCCAGCAAATGCTAATATTGGTTCAGAGCGTGTAAAACCCTGTTCATCTTCAGCAGCGTGTCCCAGCTTTGACGATCACTTCGACACAACCATGAATCACTTGACTGTTGAAACTGAAGATACATTTGCCGGCTTGCTAGAGCTTGCAGCAAACAATGACGTTGAGAGTTTTAGACGATCAATACAGCATAATCCTTCTGCCATCGATGAGATTGGCTCATGGTATTGTCGTCAGAAGGGGTCAAAGCAGATGGTTAATGAGCACCGGACCCCTTTAATGGTTGCTGCTACATATGGTAGTATTGATGTCATCAAGCTGATTTTTTCGCTCTCTGATGCTGATGTAAATCAGACCTGTGGTAATGATAGAACCACTGCCCTACACTGCGCTGCTTCAGGTGGTGCTGAGAATGCTGTCGATACTGTGAGGCTGCTTTTAGCTGCTGGTGCTGATCCTAATTTGAATGATGCAAATGGTCATCGCCCTGTTGACGTTATAGTTGTTACTCCTAGACTCCAGAATGTCAGATTAGCTCTTGAAGAACTCCTTATGATTAACGGTTCTGTTGGTGAACAATGTCGCAGGGTCTCAACAAGAGCCCTTTGCCCACTTTCATCTTCCCCAGAAAAAGGGTCTCCATCAGGTTTAGATTTCACTTGTTCTCCGACAAAGTCGAAGTTCTTCAATCTTACTGTTTCCTCTGCATCAGAGAAAAAGGAATACCCTGCTGACCCCTCTCTCCCAGACATCAAGAACAGCATTTATTCAACTGATGAATTCCGTATGTATTCATTTAAGGTGAGGCCCTGTTCACGTGCCTACTCCCATGATTGGACTGAGTGCCCTTTTGTGCATCCTGGAGAAAATGCACGAAGAAGGGATCCAAGGAAATTTCATTACAGCTGTGTTCCATGCCCTGACTTCCGCAAAGGGGCTTGCAGACGTGCAGATATGTGTGAATATGCTCATGGGGTTTTTGAGTGTTGGCTGCACCCGGCTCAATATCGAACCCGACTCTGCAAGGATGGTACAACTTGTGCGAGGAGAGTCTGCTTTTTTGCCCACAGGGCAGAGGAACTCAGACCATTGTATGTCTCTACTGGTTCTGCTGTTCCGTCTCCTCGATTGACCACTTCTGGTGCTACGACCATGGATTTTACTGCTGCAATGAGTCTCTTGCCTGGTTCACCTTCATCACTCTCTGCCATGTCTCCACCATTTACGCCGCCCATGTCTCCCTCTGGCAATGGCATGTCACACTCTTCTGTAGGCTGGCCACAACCTAATGTCCCGGCTCTGCATCTCCCTGGCAGCAATATTCAGTCTAGCCGCTTGAGATCATCCCTTTGTGCAAGAGATATGTCAACAGATGACTTTGAGTTGCTGCCAGAGTTTGATATGCAGCAACAGCAGCTCCTAAATGAATTATGTTTGAGTAATTCACTGAACCGTTCTGGTCGGTTGAATACTCTAACACCCTCAAATCTGGATGATCTCTTCTCTGCTGAGAACTTATCTCCGCGGTACTCTGATCAAGCATTGGCATCAGCTGTTTTATCCCCAACTCACAAGTCAGCTCTTCTCTATCAATTTCAGCAGCAACAGAGCATACTTTCACCAATTCGTACAAACATTTCACCCAAAACTACTGTCGATCACCCTCTATTTCAGGCCTCCTTTGGAGCACCATCCTCTGGGAGGATGTCTCCCCGAAATGTGGAACCTATTTCACCAATGGGCTCTAGGGTTTCCATGCTAGCTCACCAGGATATGCAACAGTTTCGTAGCCTTAGTTCACAGGAGCTTGGCTCCAGCTCTACTTCCAATAATGCCCCCCCTGCAAATTCATGGTCAAAATGGGGATCGTCTGATGGCAAACCAGATTGGGCAGTTACATCAGATGAGCTGGGAAAGCTACGCAGATCATCTTCATTTGAGCTTGGGAACAATGGAGAGGAACCAGATCTTTCGTGGGTTCACTCGCTTGTTAAAGAATTTCCTAGTGAAATCAAAGAAGAGATTACAACACCCATATCAGGTGTTGAAGCCACTGGATCCGCCAATGAGAGTGTAACTGCAAACTCCCAAATGGATTCTGTTGATCATGCATCACTGGGAGGAGCTTGGATCGACCAGCTGCAACTTGATATTGTTGCTCAGCAAAACTGATCAAACAGTGTTCACATTGCCCCAAGGCAGTTAACATGAAGTTTTGGTAAATAACATAATGCATTTTTTTCCAGATTTTGTTGGGGGTTGATAAGGGAAGGGAGGGGGGGGACATGGATGAAAGCAAATGAAGCAAGTCACACCATTTATTGTTACAGAAATCAGAAAGCGTAAGAATACCTTGGGCTATGATGCACTAGTACGGGTAAGCGACACAGATACGGGTTCGATACGATATGCAAATACATTTTTATCGAAAAAATAGGATACAGGTACGTTTTGATATCATATATATTTAATATAATTTAAACATACATATATATATATATAATTTTAATGTGAAATAACACTAAAGTAGCTTAATTTTACTAGATCTATCACAAAAAAATTACAATAATAAATAAATTTTAAATAAATCTAATCTAAATCATCTAATTAAAGAAAATGTAGAAGAATATTCAATTATAATCGTGAAAGAGTCAAAACAGAATAGTGATTCATATAAATTTGATAAGATATTACTATAAAAAGTCAACAACCTAGTATTAATTTGGTCAAAACCTTTCTAAATGGTCTAGGATACGTTTGACTATCTTTGGGTACGTATCCATGGCGTATCCTGTGCGTACTTGTATCAGATACGGATGCGATACAGCATACTAAATTTTTTGCCATATCCGTACATCACAGCCTTTGGGTTATACTCGAAACAGAATGAAGACCCAGTCTTGCTGTCATTTTGCTTCCATTAATCTCAAATTTAGGTTTATTTGATCATAATTTTTTCTATGATGAGCAACATGTTCTATTCATATGAAATTCATGATCCTATGGCTGTTTCATATTTTTCCTTTTATTCATTGTCTACCAAGTACAAATTCGGAGGGTCTTATTCTATTTTGTTCTTTTGAGAATTCTTCATATTCTGGGCTAGGACCACTGGTCCATTTTTGGGGATTGCCGGATTGGAAAGGATGTCGATTCTGATGCTTTCTAATGTAATTTTAGAATCTAGTAACTGGTAGTGTCAGTTACTGGGGAATAAGAGGAAGATGAAGAAATTATGATCCTTCCACCATAATGTATCATTCAATATCACTCGTGTTGGTGCCCTCGTGTCTATCTTCTTTTCTATTGCATATGAATTTTTTTTTCATCCTTTATTCCATTATGCTCATCATCCTTTGTTTTTATCCCCCAATGGTGTTGATTTTGATTAGTGGGTTATTTGGAAAGCATCAAATCAGGAACATGTGGATTCCAAAAGTATGGTGGTGGGATTTGAGATTGTGGAATGTGGATGTGGGATGCTGATGTAGTCAAAAAGAGGATAATATTTTGTATGGGATTCTCCCGAATGTTATTCAGATTGAGATTGTGGGATAGAATAAACAAGGCCTTGGAATAGGAGTATTTTGGAGTTGCATACTTTTTTGAAGTCGTAGGAGTTGCATGTTTATTTGGAGTTTTTGTCATTTTAAAACCTGCATAATCACCTAAGCAGTCACGACCAAAAAAAAGTATCAAGGAAAATGATGAGATGTGAACAAAAATTCTTGTATGGATCTAGTTCATATGGATCATTTATAAATTTGTATTTTTTAAATTTTGCGGGATTAATTTTTTGTTTGGTTTGGTTTTGTCGTTGCCGGAGCTTACCATCCTTTATCCGTCATTTTCAGAACTTACATCCTTGTTAGAAGAGCGGTCGACGGCCCGGTTTATATGACCTCCGTCCATGCAACTCAGATGTGAATATGATTAGGCAGCAGAGTCACTGACATTGCCAATGGTCCTAAGCAAACATTTGTGGCAAGGCACCCTGCAAGTCCGGGCGGTCTTTGGTACTCACAATTTAGGTATTTTGGTTATCATGAACAGTTTATCACGATCATAACTTCGTTTGATTGTGTTTTCTCTCATGGAAAAAGTCGATCTCTGATTAATAAATTAGACGATGTTAGGGTGTCGAGCTTGAGAATAGGTTCCCAAAAATACTTTGTGATGCCCATAAATACTAAAAGCAGACAACTTACACTACCAACAACTGCTGAGTGGAATCGTTTTATTCACTAGCAAAAAAAGCTACAGAAAATAAAACAGAAATGTATAGAATCTTACGGAACATTACTCTGTCCAAAAGCCAAACCAATGTGAAAATCGTCTATTCACTAAAAACCTTAATTGGTGTATGTTTTAGTTAAAAACAATTTGAATCAAATGTTTTGCTCATTCCTTCATGTTTTAGAGAGAGATAGAGATACACTAAGAGCAGTTGCACCAATGACCCAATTCATGTACCAATTGGCTAAAAAGGCTGATAGTTGCAATGCACATTGGTACTACTGATTGCTGGGTTCCACGCGCCTTGCTAATTGAATGGCTAATTTTTGGTCATTCAATCGCCAGACCAATTTGCTTTGGCCCACGTCCATGTGCATTTGTTCCCAACGGAATTGTAGCAACGATAACCTAATTATGTAACGGTAATTTAATTTTCACCGTCAGATTTCAATCTTGATGGCTGCTATAAAATTTAAACGGTAAGTTTTCTATATTAATAGTTTATATCATAATCAACCAAAAATATTAGAAAAAAAAAATCTTTCAAAATCTTCTATAAATACCCAACCCCTTCACCTTGTTTTCTCACACCAAATTTCATTGAAATTTATCTTCTCCATCATCATTTCCCTTCTCCTCATCTCCATTATTTTCTTCAATTACTATCCAAAAATGGGAGAAGCTTGTTCCAATTGGCAATACGACGAAGAAATTCAACTATGTGATTCATGGGCGCGTACGACAGTATGTCCAATCACCGGCCGGTAAACAATATCCTTAGCAAGGTTATGGGAGAAAATCTTTGACGATTATGTGCTGCATTGGGAAGGTCCGTCAACAAAAAGAAGTCCTCAAGCTCTCCAATCCCATTTTCAAAATTTAAAGAAAATGCTCAAGGTTTGGCACAATGTGCAAATGACCTCCCGCAATCGCATTGCAAGCGGCACTAATAGAATGGATAAGGTATTAATTTCTTCCCGCAATATTATTTATTTGTCCAATTGAAATTTTCAATTTATACTCCAATTGATTGTGCTTCACTTTTTTGTTTAGGAAAATCAAACTCAATCGATTTTCATGGGCAAATATAAGAAGCGATTTGAAAAATTTCTTTGTTGGGATAAAGTTAAGAACCATCCATTTTTTGTTGATCTGCCATCTACTCCAAATCAACCACCATCATATTCGACACCGGCACCATTTTCGACACCAAGTCCCTTTGAAAACGACTCTCCAATTGATTTGGAAGATGAAGAAGTTATGGAGACACCACCAACCTCAATTTCAAGGCCAATTGGAATAAAGAAAGTCAAAGAAGCAAAGAGAAAAGATGACGCAAGATGCAACGGAATGTATGGCTCTTGCCATTCAATCCATGGCCGAATCAACTAAAGTTTTCGTTGAACTAGTGAAGAAAAGAAATGAAGAAATAGCTGCTCACACAGGAAAGGTATTTGAATTTGAAGAGGCAAAGGAAGAAGCTAGAACTATGACCATGGATACTACAACATTGTCTCCACCTACAGTTAGATGGTGGAAAATAAGGAAGAGAGCTATTATGGCAAAAACATTATTTGGTGGCGATGGCGGCAAAGACGACGGTAGCAACGATCCATACATACCTCAATTTAGAAATAATGTTTAAGGAGATCATGTAATTTAAATTTTGTTTATGTAATTTTAATTTTATGAAATAAAAAATTTATATTTTGAATAAACTAATAACTAGGTCAAACCAACATTTATTATTAACATAGATAATTATCAAATAATATAAAGCATACATATTAATACTGTCAAGACCCACCCCAAGTTAAATCCCTTTAACCCGAACTAAATCCTGCGGGGACCAACTTAAGGGAACTTCTTACCGAAACTCCCTTGAAATGGCCAACCCTTCTTACATACCAACTCAGCACTTCCATGAGTATCTAACAACAATCTCTAACTCATGAAGGTATCCTGCTCCCTAACCTACTTAACTAGCTAAACTGGGTTAGTCAGAGCAGTCTACAAAGATGATTACCCTAAAGAATTTCAAGCGGCAACGGATTGATCGACTATGCCTCGACTCTTGTACGCGCACGACCTCCGCTCTAGAACCCTGCACCACTAGGCATTTGAAAACGAAGGGCCCAGGGGAGAAACATTGAAAAACTGTTAGCGTGAGTGGACGAAAATCAAATATAAAAACTCTACTATCTTTTAATGTTTCCCCTTAGAGTTTTCCAGGAAACATCTGCATGCAAGCAACTCATAGATAATAAATAATTAAATCATTCAAATAAATCCCTTGGCTCAAATATAAACAATTATGTGGGGGTATTAACCTCATCCACGAGAAAACCGACCTGCTCTATTCGGGAGGGTCTAATGACCAGCTACCACCGGAGAGGGTCCATGCTAACATGCAATACTTATATCCTTTTCCTTTTAAAAATCCTTTTAAAATCCTTTAAACCCTCGTGGGAAAAATAATCTGAAAACCAAGTCAATTCACCATGATTTTACCCTAAATGCATTGGATTTAAAACCTTCCCAGGAACCCAAAACTGGTTCTCTGCCTTTACTTTAAAACCCTTTAAATCGGTGAGCCAAGTTTCCCCTTTTAAAACATCCCTCTCCATAATCCCAAAACGGTGATAACAATTAAATCATATCCCGGGAAAATCCATTAAAATCACGGGAAAGGTAGGAACCTTTTTCCCGGCTCGTTTATCTTTAAAAGCATTAAATCTCATTTTCCCCAAAATCACCGTAAAACATAAATGGAGGAAATCATATATACAGGAGAAACCAATTAAAGTCTATGGCATGCAATTTAATTTAAAAACAAGGTCCACTCACAGTACTTATTGCGACCTCCTTCCTTCTCGGAAAGCTCCTCGAGCGAAACCCTCGAACTAATCACGTAGTCGAGCCCGTCTCACGTTCAACCAGAGACTGTACAAACAAACTAATATATTAGTCAAGTAGTAGTAACAGATAGCAAATCACTTTAACTAGGAAATCCTATTTGACCTCGTATTGACCAAGTTCCTTTTTATGGCACTTTAGCCTTTTTGACTTTCTTTCCCGGTTATCGACTCTTAACTCAATTTACCGGAAGTCCGACTCGGCTTCCGAACTTTCCTTTATCACTTTAACTTGACGTTAGGGTGTCACATAATAATTCGTTGAATTACTATGGACACCCAACGTGTCACATTAATCAATATATTTAACCTTGAGTCGATTTACCGATTTACGTGAAACACTAATTTTACTTAACGTGGTCAACTTGACATTCTCTCAGAAATTTCAGTTATCATTTTCCGATAACAATTTAACACTTTACCAATTTAACCAAAAAGTGTCAAACTTCATTGAATTTCAATTCCTTAACCATTTTTCTGAAAATACAACTTTTCCAAAGTGGAAACTTTCCCTTAATGGAAACTTTCCCAAATTACGGTTAGTTTCCGTTTTTACACGTTTCCTTACGTAAATTCCGATTTACGACACTTAAACTCTATTAAACGGAAAAAACACATTTAAAGAGATCGAAGACTACATCGGCATTTCAGCCGGATTTACTGTATCACCAGAACCGTCACCGGATCCCGGTAACTTGCCGGAATTTTGCCAGAGTTTTCCCGTTTTCTTCTTTACCAAGTTATCGACACAAGCACCAAAAACAACACAATTAATTCAGACATAGGTTCAACCACAGTTCAAACAACAAAATTAAACACAATTAATTTAGAGGGAACGAGTCTTACCCTCTGCCTGCTTCCAAACTCCCACCCTCTGCCGAGGGTAACCTCTGCACCACCACAGGGCATCACAGTAGGCCCTTCTACCCTCCTTTCACCAATCTTCCTTCTCCTTCATCTCCAAGCCACAACCACAACAACACAAACACCAAAACTCAGAAAGAAAAACCTCTAACAGTCGAAACCAAAATCCCAGAAACACCAAACTCAGTGAAATCGAACTAGGAGGAAACTATACTTACCCAACTGCTAGGGGTGACGAACCAAGCCTCCTAGAGCTCAGGGAACTCGCCTGAACCATGAGAACTGGCCGCCGACGACTCGCTGTCGAAACCCAGAAAACAGTGAAAGTGAGAGTTTTGCAACAGAGCTCGAATCAATCATCCAAGGACAGGGAAAGGAAGAAGAAGAAGAAGAAGAAGAGAGGAGCACAACCATACCGGTCACGCGCCTTGGTGCCACCTGGATCGCCGGATTCCGGCCGTTGACCGCCGAGCCAGTGGAGTTCGATCTCCCTGCACGGTGGCTGCTTGGGGATTCTGAGTGTTAGGTTGGGTAGAGGATAAGAAGAGGGAGAGAATGGAAGTAGTCCGCCGGCCTGGGGTGGCCGGAGTCACCGGCGCCGGGCGGAGAACTGTGGAGACAGAGGCGGAGCTCGGGGAGCCAGGTTGACCGAATTGGTGAGTTTTGACCGAGTCAAAACTCACCCTCTATTTATAGAGGATTGGACGGTCCAGATTCAATCTAGAATAGATCCAACGGTCCAGATTTAAAGAAGGTGAAAAGTAAAAAGGTTAAATGGTAAATCTCCTTTTTACCGGATTGATAATTAATAATTACCAAAAATTTGAAAATTCGTAAAAAATAAACCGAAGCTCCAAAAATATTCCGAAAATACCAGGAAACTCGTGTCGACACGTACTTCAACATCGAGTCATCAATTCAGGAATTTGGAGAGTTTAGAAAAACCCAAAAATTAACTCGAGCGATATCTTATCAAGTTACCGATTCCGATTAAAAGTCCTCGGTAACGCGTAAGCCTCTGTGAAAAGGTAACTTTTAGGTACGGGATGTTACAAATACAACACAAACAGAGTACATTAATTAAAATAACAACCACACTATTCAAAACCAAATTCCGATTGTGGTGTTTCACGCTTGATGCCCATCTATGTTCCAATTGTGCATCACCAAATCATCTTGTAGACACTTGTGGAGGTAGGCAGACTCTACCTGAAATTCTCGATCCATGAATGCTGGTAGATTTTGTCCATCTCTCCCAACTGGTTCGAATTGAATAGGTTCTCCTGTATCGGGATGCACAGGTCGATCATAGACAGTTGCCATAGATGGATTCATTAGATCATCTTCTATAGGCTCCACAAATTCATCCTCGACAAATTCATCCTGCACAATCATGTTATGAAGAATAATACAACTTATCATGATGGCTCGAAGATCATCTAATTTGAACAACTTTGCACCGTGATGCAATATAGCCCATTGAGATTGGAGGATTCCGAAACACCGCTCAACATCTTTGCGGTACGCCTCTTGTTTTTTGCAAAAGTGTTTCTCCTCTTATGTTCTAGGGTTTGATATTGTTTTCACAAAATTTAACCACCTCGGATATATTCCATCAGCAAGGTAGTAACCATTGGTGTAGCTTTTGTTATTGACTTCAAACTCAACCAAAGGAGCCGTTCCACCTATCACACGCTCGAACACATTAGAAGCACTAAGAACGTTGAGGTCATTTTGGGCTCCAGGGGTTTCAGAAACTGTCATAGTTGCAAAGATCGTCCATTATGCGTTGAAAGACATGTTTTTGCATTCGGTATCGCCTCCGAAAGCTTGCTTCATTGTACACTGGACGTTCCACAAAATAATCTTGTAGGAGAAACTGACCTCGAACTTCTCTGTGTCTCCACATTCGGAGCACGGCTAGGTCGTGAACCATGCCCTCTTGTTGTCTCTGATAGTTGAAATTGTGCCACCATTGCAACCGCTTGAGAGTTGGTAGCTTGAATATGCTCAAGATCTTCCATATTTTCACGCTCTTTCTCTAGCAACCACTTAATCAATTCAACCATTCTAAAGAAGAGAAACGAGATAAATGTTAAGCCTTTCAAAACCGATGAAGAAAGTGTGAGTAGAGAATGAAGTCTGAAGCTTATTTATCAACAAATATTGAAGATAAAACGTTTGAATCAAGCACACGTGTCAGGTATCTATAAGTTGAAAATTTTATAAAATATCTGAGATTTCTTATTCAGAAGATAACGATATCTACATTTGACACGTGTCAAATGTAGATTAGAGGAATATGTTATCTAAAATCAATTTGAATTTTTTTGGAATGAAAATTCACAAGATATAATTTTTAATGATTATTTAACAATAAAATAATGTTGTGATTAATAAAATTATTTATTTTTCAGCTTACATAAGGTACTAAACATTTGAAATAATCTCATTATAAATAAATTATTCAAATTTGAGTTGTGAATAGTGGATTGGCAAACAAATTGCCCTTCCAGTGGTGCATTGACAAAAGAAAAGCAATTGTCTATTTCTAATAAATAGTAAATTGGTAGTACCAATTTTATTAGCAAATGAGCAATTACCCTTGCCCCATGGGTGCATTTGCTCTAAGGGACACAAACATTGGTGATTTTATTTCAAGTTTTGTATTTTGTTATATTGATTAGGTTTTGGTGTCGTCATTGTTTACTCCGTGGAGAGGTTATAAAATATGATGCTAAAATGCATAGCATGACTATAGATTATGATGCAAGTTTGGTGGAAATTAGCTCAAACATGAACTAAGAATTGCTGAAAAAAAATGACTGGAGCTCAAAGATGAACCAAGACCTAAAAATTAAGGAAAAGTTAAAAGTGACTTTGGGAGAAAATGAACCTTAAATAAAGAAAACACTGGTGCGTAGGTTTGATCGGGACGTTCCCTGTCTCAACTCTCAGCTCTGCCAAGGACTTAGCTCATGGACAATTAGCCTTTACTAAATTACTAGCACAATGTGGAATTATGGCTTTATATAAAGTCCAAAATTTGTTATCTTCTTGATAGAAAAATAAAATCAATTTGTTTTTACTCTATTTACTACTGTACAACTTTGACATTGCTATTGCTTTTAGGTAGTAGTTCATCTTCTCTCTTCATTTCTGCTGTCGCACTTTTGATGACAACCAGGCAGTGGCGGAAGCACTGTGAGGGCTGGTAGGGCTATAGCCCTACCGAGATTTTATCCGAAAAACCCGTAGGTATATATACCCAACTAACCCGCGTCCAGCATATAAAAAAAAACAGATCTGAGATTCGGAGTGACTCTCCCAGCAGCCAGCAGCCCAGCACTCCTCCGGTCCTCCCTTCCCTCACTCCTCAATTCCTCATTCTTCACGACTTCACCGACAGGCACAAGAAGCGGCAGTGAGATCGGCGAGAAGCGGTTCGAACCTTGCCGGCGATCTGAGGGCAAAACGCTCACCGTCCTTCCGCCACTGCTTCGGAAGCTTCGAAGTTCGAACGGATCGAACCTTGCAGGAGTTGCAGCGCGGCGGTGCTGGAGATTGGGTCCTCCTTCGGATTTCGGAATCCTTCTGTAGTCTATATGAATCATTACTTGTGCTACTGCTAGTGAAATTATGCTGATTATTGATCTTCAAAGAGAAAATTTGCTGGAACAGTTAAATGGCAGTAGCAGCATATTGCATAAATCTATATTGCACTACTGAATATGGATATATTAAAACTTTGTTATATCCAAAACTATTAACTGGTTTAATATGTATATGCAATGTAATGTGTTTATGGTAGTATGATTCAGAAATTTTATATTGGATTTATGCTACAAAAGTATTATCTGATGAATCTATATGAGGACTGTATATTTTGTTTCTGCAAAATTAAAGTTACGCCAGTTTATATACATTGCTTGAAACACTGCTGCAGTACACATACATCTATATTCATGAATTTTTTTGAACTCATACATCTGTGTATTTAAATTCATTTTAAGAATTGAAGTGGTCACTCTAGGACAAATCCATACCTCACTGGATTTAACATTTAGAAATGGAGAATCAAGTGGAGTTTTACATGTCCATGAATCTATACCATGGATCTGTGCGTCAAATCTTGAGTGAGGAATAATATGCTAGTTTCTTTCATCCTGACACTCATTTATGTAACTCTTACAGGTATGGGAAGGAGAAGGAGTGATCAAGTACGGCCGTAAACTCATTGGAGCGACAGACGGTTGATGATTAATACATTCAGTTGGGTGCTAACATACAGTTGATGATTAATATATTTGGGTGAAGGAGAGACAGCCAGACAGGTGAGCTTGTGAACATTGCTGATATAATTCTTGTTTGGACTTTGGATGTTATGCATATAATTCTAAATTTCTAATAGTGATACATACATATTATTATAGGCATTGTCTTATTGAGCATAATGACGGATCGCCCAAAGCGTAAAAGCTACAAAAAATTTTTGTGTTCTTTAAAACCAGCCCTACCTATTTAGGATTCCTGGTTCCGCTACTGCAACCAGGGCCGGCCCTGGGGGAGCGATGGTGGTGCGCCTGCACAAGGCCCCCTAAGGTCATTTAATCCTTTTTTGAATATAATAAATATATTACAAAATGATATAATCAACATGTGGTGTGCAATGATAGGTGAGGTCATGGGTTCAAAATCTAGCTCTAGTCAAAACCACAGTTCTAAACTCAACTTCCAAAATCGTTTCAGAGCCTCCATTCAAATCCTTATCAACCCAGCCTCTCTTATTCTTTTTTCCGATTCAGGAGGCCGAACCCAACCACTCTTCTTCTTCTTCTTCTTCTTCTTCTTCGATTCATGTTCCAACCCCAATCATTTCAAACTTCCTGAACAGTCGAACCCAATCTCTCTTCTTCTATTTTTTTATTCATGGCTCCTTCAAGAAGAAGAGAGGTTGGCTGAAAAACCTATGAAGGAACATGTGGAAGAACCGGTTGACAATGAAGAAGATGATATAGTAAGTCCTATTCCATTTGACATCTCTGATCCTACAAATTAAGATTGTCTTGATTCTAAATGGAGAGATTTATTAGTAGAGAAAGGTCATGTGAGAGAGCTCTTAGTTGGGAAAGGGCTTAAAGATAAATCAAATAAGCGTTTTACTTTTGAATTCTACACTAGAACTTTAACAAATTGAGTGAAATATCATCGGTTAGGTATCCGTAGATAGTGAAGATTTATTTTATGAATTGCAACTCTTACAAAAGCATTTACTTAATGAAAAAACACAGCCATTGCAATATTAAATTTCATAAAAAGGGCAAAATGTTATCCGTTTGCTTGTCTTGCATATAAGATACTTTCATAGGTCCTATCACCGTGGCTTCGGTTGAAAGAAGTTTTTCAAATTTGAAATTATTGAAAACCTATTTACAGTCAACCATAACACAAGAAAGACTAAATGCATTAGCTATGATTTCAATTGAAAGTAGTTTTTTGGATAAACTTGATTATGAAAGATTGATGGATGATTTTGCTGCTAAAAATGTAAGAAGATCTTGCTTTATCAAGTGATATTGCAATGGTTGTAGTATTCTCTTTTATTAAGGTTTAGTGATTGTTAAAGTTCTTGAAATTGGATGAGATTTTGGAGAAGTCCATAGACAAATGGATAGAAATTTGTAAGTTTTTGATTTCCTTGTTCCTATGATTTTGAAGATCAATGTAAACAATTCATTGTTCTGTACCCTATCCATTCTTTGAATTCATATTTATGCATAATTGCTTTTTCTTATCGATCAACTTCACTTACTCACTTTTGGTGTTACTATGTGTTCTAGTCCTAGTACATATCTTTTTTGTCTCACAATGCCCCGTTTTAAATTTTGCACAAGGCCCCCAAATTCTCAGGACCGGCCCTGATGACAACTAGTGATATTCACACTGAAATGTGCATCAATTTGTTGTGTGATCTTAATGTTTAACTTGAGGTACGTCATTTTCCTGCTCTACTTTTCTTTTATTGCTAAACACTTTGGTCATTAACTTTGTGCTTGGTGTGATTTCAGGGTCGTGGTACTCTGGCTGAATGATATTCTAAAGGGCATGTTCTCCAAAGTTGGTTTTTGGTAGTATCAACAGGACTCTCACTGACCAGAAACGACTTTGAAAACTCTTAAAACACCTCATTTGTTTTGGAGACCAGGAATTAAAATTACTTGTGCATTTCCAATGGATATATATATATATATATATATATATATATATATATATATATATATATCCATTGAGTTTGACTGTATCTGTTGCATCAATCTGGATACACATGTCAAAGAGCGGCAAGTGTGACTCGTGGATCATCCTTGTACCGAAACTGTCACAACTTAGCCACCTTTAAAATGTTAGATTTTAACCATAAAAGACATAGGTACAGTTAGGAATGATCAATCCACTTATTTTTTATATTTTATTTGTTACTTTTCAGATGTGAAATCTTTTCTCTTCAACACTCACTCTCACGTGCAACCTAACTTTTAGGATGCACGTAATTGATTATCAAACTGAACGCGAGTCTTATAGTTAACCGAAAGAACCCCAAACTCCAAACTCCGAATTTCAAACTCTGAAAGACGACACAAAATCCTTCTTGACCAAGAAAAAGCTAGGGGAGTAAGTGAGCGTGGAGTCCTGCAGCAGCATATTGCTGATGATTCCTTAAGAAAAAGGAGCTGATATCCTTGGTAGGTTGATTATAATTGCAAGTGTTCCAATTCTACTTGTACATTTTAATTTTCCCCTCCTGTCTATTGAAATTGTGAAATATTCTGCATGTGCTCAAATAATGTCTGAAAACGTTAGTGTATGTTACCAGGAGTTTTAAATGTAAGCCTGTATTCTCCCCAGTTGACCCACACCAGTACCTGTTTGTTTGGAAAACAATGATTTCATTAGACTCTAATAGTTGTTCTTTTTCCTAGGGTTTTATGAGAATTTTTAATTGAATTTACTTATCTTGTCTGTTTTGTAGCGCCCTCACACAGCTGTGCAATTACTCAGTCAAGGAGAAAAAAGATTACATGGATGGTTGAGGAAGAAGAGATGCTCAAGGTTCTTATATTTTTTTTAATGAATCCTTAGAGATATGATTATGTCTTAGTGGCATTTCATCTCATATACCTGGCTGCAGATAAATAATTGCTCACATGTGGTGTTTATTCATGTCTTTCTCATTTACATAAGAGACTAACAGTTGGTGCTAACTACTTGGGTCTTTGAAGTGCCTTGTTTCAATTTGGTTATTATTATCTAGGACCAACAATTCTGCATTTTTCTTTCTGTTCTGCCTTCTGTTTTAAACTTTTTGCTTGCAGTTTCGGATATTTGATAATATTTTTAATACTGTTGTGTAGAATTGCTGTAAATCCGTATATAATTAGAATTCTTATGTAATTAGGAATTCCTGTATTTATGGGTAGATTGTTTCCTATTAGAGTTAGATTACTCCTTTGTACTTGTATATATGCCCCTATTGTGGGATGAATAGAATCATTGAATTAACCCTGAATTGAAGTATTCTTTTCTACTTGGTATCAGAGCAGGTTCAATCCTTTGAACTTGCTTTGCATCCTTTGAATCCTGAATCTCGAAGAACACCCAAACTACCACCACAAACCGCTGCGTACCACCACTACCACCATTGAAATCGAACCATCTTGAAACCTTAAAAACCCAATCTTGAAAAAAAAATCTGAATTCCTCAATGGCAGGACCTGTAATTGAATGCGAACAATCAGATCCCCAGAAGGCAATTATGACAGAACATCTAGACAATGCCTCCGCTAATGTAGCGCAGTCAGGTATGAAAGGTAAGGTTACTTTGAATAATACATGGATAATTGATACAGGTGCATCTGACCATATGACCCTAACCTTGTGACAAAGCTTAAACATTCCTCCCAAAATGTTGTCTCTACTGCTGATGGTACTTCAACTCCGGTTACCGGAAAAGGTTCTGTTGTCTTGTCTAATAACTTAACCCTGAAGTCTGTCTTAGTTGTTCCATCACTAGCTTATAATTTCCTCTCTGTTGGTCAAATTATTCTAGCTCTTACATGTATTGTGACCTTTTATCTGTCTTTCTATTTGTTTCAGGACATTCTGACTCGGCGGATTCTTGGTTATGGTGTTAGAAGGGGGAATTTATACTACCTGGATCTGACAGAGAATGGAGAGAAACAGAAGCATCTTTTGGAGCAAGCTAATCAGATCACTGGGGTAGAGAATGCAAAGGAAGTTGTATGGTTATTGCATCGGCGTTTAGGTCATTTATCTTTTAGTTATCTTAAGAAGCTGCAACCTCATTGGTTTTCGGTGGTCAGTGATTCAGATTTCCATTGTGATATTTGTGAACTAGCCAAGAGCCACCGTATTTCATATTCACCAAGTCTGAATAAAAGTCATATTCCTTTTACGAAGATTCACTCCGATGTTTGGGGTCCTGCGAAAATTCCTTCTCTTTCTGGTGCCCGATATTTTGTAACTTTTATTGATGATTGCACTCGCATGACTTGGGTATCATTACAGAAGAATAAGAGTGATGTCTTTGAAATGTCTACTGAATTTCACAAAATGGTAGCTACTCAGTATCAACAATCCATCAGAGTTTTCCAGTATGACAATGGTGGAGAGTTTGTGAATGGACCTAAGAATGAGTTTTGCCGGTCATATGGAATTCGTCATCAAACCTCAAATTCTTATACTCCCCAACAGAATGGTTTAGCAGAACGGAAGAATTGACAGTTGATGGAAGTTGTTCGTGCTTCTTTGTTTGGCATGAATGTACCTCGGTCATATTGGGGAGAAGCTGTGAAATCTGCAGCATATCTCATTAACCGTACCCCTTCACGGGTAATCGAGTTTCAGAATCCTCACCAGAAGCTTCATCAACTTCTGTTAATCCCATCTATGCCTAATTTGGAGCCTCGAGTGTTTGGGTGCACAGCTTATGTCCATATACCGAAGCCACAACAGAGCAAGCTTGATCCCCGTGCAAGGAAGTGTATTTTTGTGGGTTATGCAGAGTTTCAGAAGGGCTACAGATGTTATGACCCGCTCACCAACACAATACATACATCTCTTGATGTCTCATTCCGTGAATCCGAGCCTTACTATTCAGGGGGAGTTCCTGAGTCTTCCCTTCAGGGGGAGAGAGGATGTGAAGGGAATCCTCAGTATATCTTTGAGTTTGAGGAATTTGAAGAGTTGGACTGGTCCACCTCAGGTAACCCCAAAGTTAAACGAGTCTTCTGGGTTAGAAAGTGTAGAACCTAGGAAATCACAAAGGGTTACCAAGGGTGTTTCTAAAAAACAATATGAACCAGATATTAAAGCAAAAGCCAAATATCATGTAGCCAATTTTATGTCTAACCATAGGCTATCTGAGTCACATGCACTTGTTGTTGATCAATTATCTATTGTATCTATTCCTAGTAACGTGCAGGATGCATTGACAGATCCAAAATGGACAAAGGCAATGAATGAAGAATTGGAAGCCCTTCAAAGGAATACAACGTGGGAGTTAGTACCCATACTTGTCGGAAAGAAGACTGTTGGGTGTTTACTGTGAAGCTTAAGGCAGATGAAACTATTGACAGATACAAGACAAGGTTGGTTGCCAAGGGATATACACAACGCTATGGAATTGATTATGAGGAGACTTTTGCATCTGTGGCAAAGATCAATATTGTCCGAATTCTAATTTCACTAGCAGCAAACAAAGATTGGCCCTTGCACCAGTTTGATGTGAAGAATGCTTTTCTCAATGGAAATTTGGAAGAAGTGTACATGGATGTGCCCCCAGGTGTTAAGAATAACCCAAGTGATGTTGGCAAGGTGTGTAAACTGAAGAAGTCTTTGTATGGCTTGAAGCAGTCTCCAAGAGCTTGGTTTGGAAGATTTTCGAAATCCATGAGAGCCTTTGGATATAAACAGAGCAATTCTGACCATACCTTGTTTATCAAATGCAAGAATGGTAAGATTACAGCTCTGATTGTATATGTTGATGACATGATTGTTACAGGAGATGACCTGAAAGAGATGAATGAATTGCAAGAGTATCTGTCAAAGGAGTTTGAGATGAAGGATCTTGGACATCTGAAGTATTTTCTGGGTATTGAAGTTGCAAGGTCTAAGAAGGGGATTTCGCTTTCACAGAGGAAGTACGTCCTTGATTTACTGGCTGAAACTGGGATGCTGGACTGCAAACCAATTGAGACACCTATTGAGATGAATCACAGACTTGGTATTTATCCTGATCAAGTTCCGACTGATAAAAGAAGGTATCAACGTCTAGTAGGAAGGTTAATTTATCTTTCTCATACTAGACCTGATATTGCTTATGCTGTGAGTGTGGTTAGTCAGTTTATGCATTGTCTTAGTGAAGAACATATGGATTCAGTTTTTCGTATTTTGAGATATCTGAAGATGGCGCCAAGTAGAGGGTTACTGTTTGAAAAAAGGGTGAATTGGAAGTTGTTGGGTACACAGATGCAGATTGGGCTGGTGATAACACTGACAGACGTTCTACATCTGGGTACTTCACTTTTGTTGGAGTAAACCTTGTCACTTGGCGTAGTAAAAAGCAAAAAGTCGTTGCCAGATCGAGTGCAGAAGTTGAATTTCGAGGTATGGCATATGAAGTTTGTGAAATATTATGGATCCGTAATATCCTGAAGGAACTGGGTTACAAGCTTAAGAGGCCTATAGACTTGCATTGTGATAATACAGCTGTCATTGCAATTGCACATAATCCAGTTCAGCATGATCGCACAAAACATGTAGAGGTTGATCGTCATTTCATTAAAGAGAATCTTGACAGAAAGGTTATTCGATTTCCATTTGTAACCTCAGAGGAGCAATTAGCTGATGTTCTTACTAAAGGAGTATCTAGAAGGGTGTTCAACAGCTCGATTGACAAGTTGGACATGATAGACATCTATGCACCAACTTGAGGGGGAGTGTAGAATTGCTGTAAATCCGTATATAATTAGGATTCTTATGTAATTAGGAATTCCTGTATTTATGGGTAGATTATTTCCTATTAGAGTTAGATTACTCCTTTGTACTTGTATATATGCCCCTATTGTGGGATGAATAGAATCATTGAATTAACCCTGAATTGAAGTATTCTTTTCTACTGCAGAAGGGAGTGCAGAAATTTCAATGCATTGATAAACAAGAATGCATTGGAAGCAAATATTGGAATTTGGTTATGATGTGTTTCTGTCAGTCTGTACCACAAGTTGGACATTCAGATTAGTTCTTAGTTTTCAGTTGCTGGACATTCAGTCTGGACCAAATTGACCCAAGTTTTTAGTTGGTCGGTAGCAAGGAGAACAGTGCATCTCAGGCTTAATGGCAAGCTTAATTACAGAATGATAAGTAGCTTTAAACTTATTCTAGTGATTTGAATTAAAATAAGGTATTACTTCAAATTTCCACATAAACTGAGAATCCTTGTAAAATTGTTTGTGGTGCTCATTCACTCGATGATATGATAGTTTGTTTTGTTTCTGTGTGCATTTTATTTTATTTATTTATTTGAAACATCTATTTGTTAATTAACAGCATTCCATATTATTTGATTCAACTCCTGACAAAATTGGCTTCACAGTTTTGGAGCTGGTAGCAACGGGGAATATGGGAGAGAATCATAATTATATTCTTAGGCAGTTGGTTTGGTTGAGATTCTTTGCTTCGGTAATCTAGTTACCAAGTGCAGAAAGTACTGGAGTTTTGAGTTTTCGCAGTTGGACCGAGTACAGAGATAATCCTGAAGTTGGAGTGGAGTTGGTGTACTCATATGTTGTTTTGGGCGTATTGACTTTTGCAAATCATTCTCAATCTGCCATTGTGTTATTATGTGTAAATGCACAATCTATGACAAGTTGGCAACATTATGTACACATATGAAGGGTTTCTTCTACATATATTACTATGCAAAATGGGAGTAATTTATCTTGTTGTTCCGACATCAGAAATCCCATCTACTCTTTTGCCCATTGAACTGGTGTATGGAAAGGGTTATTGGTAACCCTTCAGTTTTGATCGCATTCACTGCGTATCTGATAACTATATCCACATTGTCTAGAGAAAGATAACAAACAAGGATGGTAGCATGTCATGCATGGTCCTTGTAGCGTCATCAGCTGCCTCATCATATACAACATAGGGATGAACATGAAGCCAAGCTTCACACCTGTGAAATAGAAGAGTGGACAAGCATGGGATAAAGGTGAGGAGAGTCCCGGGCATCAGGTTGTGAATGGCAGGAAAACATGTGAAATAGAAGAGCTCGTGAAAATGAAAAATGTAGTGAGGTGGGTATTACTTCTTGATCTCATTCTCTGAGAATTTAAGCCATTACAACAGTCTCCGCTGAAGAAGCAACTCCTATGAAATGGAATCCAAGGGAGATTGTCATACTTCATTCATAAAATTCAGCTTGAGACACTACTCATAAGTCAAAAACAGATAGCTAGCTACATCTCCAGTCACCACCACCACCACCACCACATTTAAAGCTTCAAATACATTGCAGTACATAATGTGTGCTGCATCTTTGCTGTTCTTTAGTTATTAGTGTTAGCTTTGAGCCTTGTTTTATAAGAGGATTATAATTAGGCTTTGAGCTTAGATGAATTTAGTACATGTTTTCTCCATTTTCTTTTTAACACGATTTGGGTAACTTTCATCTTTATCTCGGTGGCTTTTACACCTTAAGTCACATACTCTTAATTTTATAAGGATTAATTTTAGTTTATCTATCTAAGGTTTGGGGCTAACATCATTTTACCCCCGTACTTTTAATTTTGAAATTTTACCCCCTAAAGTTTTTAATTTTCATCAATCATGCACAATTACTGAAATTCTGTGTAATTTGGACGTTAATTATAATTTTATAACTCACTTTGGGCAAATATAGTTATCTAACAAAAAAAATCGTCTTTTACAACCTTTTAATAATACTACATATTAATATTTAATGTCTAAATTGGTCGAAATTTAATCAATTGAGCATGATTGATGAAGATTAGAAACTTTAGGGGGTAAACTTTCAAAATTAAAAATACAAGGGTGAAATGATGTTAGTTTCATACTTCGTGTAAGTAAACTGAAATTAATCTATTTTATAATGAGAGCCTATGTACTTGGTTTCTATTAATCTTGTTCAATTCTTAGCTTCTGCCAACTATTGTGTGATATATTTTGAGATTCAGCTAAGAGAAATGCAATCCTTCCACCTAAAACTGTTTCGTTTCTTGATTTGCAAAAGATCAAATAAACAAAAAGTGCAAATATTCAACAGAAAAATGCAGATCTATGTACTATGGTTATACTGTTTTGATGATTTGTTTTACTGATAAGGATTTCCATGTGAAAGTCAGAATTTCACATAGGAAGATTGTGACTAAGCAGAAAGGTTGGAATAAGAATGACCGCATGTTGTAAAAGTTGTTGGCTCACAAGATGATAATATTAACTTAGAAAGCCCTCCGATGAATCATTCCTAGATCACATATAGTCGATCTTTTAGTTCCTCAAACACTGACAGAATGTCTTTCTAGAATACGGGCAGTTTGATTTTATCGGTATTTCAATTAGAGAATGACATTTGATAATTCGCTAATCAATCTCATATAAGATTATACACGATCGATTTTTCAGATGATCGTGTTATACAGGACCTTGATTCAATCTGTTAACCAAGTATACGCTCATTTCAACATGTAATCCTCACAATTACCATTCATCCTTCCCATGACACAGCTGTGATGTCAAAATTTGAGAAGGTGAAAATGAGAATGTAGCTCACTTACTAGTGGCGCTAGACTGAACAACTGTCACATGCATGGACTTTGCCCACCGTGACAACATTTAAACCAAACTGCACTCCCATTCACTACATATCCCGCGCTCTTTCCACTCATGTATGCACTCACATTCTCACTCACTCTCACTCACTCACTCACTCACTCTCACTTGTTCCAAGTTCCAACCCTCCATGGACAACTTGAGGAAATCTCCATTGAAGCCATGGAAGAAAGGCCCTACAAGAGGCAAAGGCGGCCCTCAGAATGCCTCGTGTGAGTATCGAGGCGTTCGACAGAGAACTTGGGGCAAATGGGTTGCCGAAATCAGAGAGCCAAAGAAGAGAACCAGGCTCTGGTTGGGCTCATTCGCCACCGCCGAAGAAGCTGCCATGGCTTATGATGAGGCTGCCAGAAGACTCTACGGCCCTGATGCTTTTCTCAATCTTCCTCACCTGCAATCCTTCTCTTCCAACCTTTCACTCAAGTCTCAAAAGTTCAAATGGTTCCCTTCCCAGAATTTCATTTCTATGTTCCCTCCTTGTGGAATGCTCAACATCAATGCCCAACCAAGTGTTCATGTCATTCATCAGAGGCTCCAAGAGCTTAAGCAAAATGGGGGTTTCGGTCAAACTACTCCTTCCTCTAGTTCATCTTCCTGTGACTCAAAACCTGAGGCTCAGGTCACCATGGAAAAAGCCCAGAAAGAAAGTGTAGAAGATAATATGGAGAGAGAGGTAGAAATTACGTCGGAGAAAGTTGTGGGAGGACTGGAGAAGCCACAGATAGATCTCAATGAGTTTCTTCAGCAGCTGGGTGTGCTCAAGAATGAGAGACAATCAGAAGAATCCGACACCACAACAAGTTTTACAGCTCCAGAATCTTCCATTACAGAAACTAGTGATGGATTTGGACCCTTTGCTGACGAGAACTTCAACTGGGATGCACTGATTGAGATGCATGCAATGGAAAATCAAGGAGCAGAAGCTAGTACTTTACAAATTTATGATGTGAACGAAGAGCTGTCTTTCCCCACTTCCATTTGGAACTTCTGAAGAAATAAAGCTTGTTTTTGTACTGAAGCTTTTCAGAGATGATGGCAACTTGTAGTCGCATAAAAATAGACTAGCTTAGTTGGATTAGAGTCGACTGTGCTACTTCATGGCTCTTCAGCCACAGTTCTGATCATGTATGAGCTGGTTGAAATCAGTTTACTTATCTTTTATCAGTTGTAGTGGCTTCAGGATTAGTTCATTCTTCCTCAGTAGGAAATCATGTGATTCGCCTTACTAAGAATCAAAATATCATTTTGCTTCTCAATATCTGCTTGGTTTCGAGTTGACACGAAGAAACATGTAGGAATTTTATTTGACAAAATGTAGTAAGAAACAATCTAAATAGGTAAATGAGAATAAAGCTGAACTAGTTTCAAACAGGTAGGAACCAGGCCAAAGATTTTCCAATAGGTACAAATATCTTTTCAGATTAGAAACCGCTTTAATTAGAATATAAATTTTGTTCAGCAGCACAAGCAATGAGGGCACTATTTCAGAGCTATGCAACCAAACACAGGATACCTGTAGATGCCGAGGTACTTTTGCTCATTCATTGCTATACTCTGAGGCACTTAGATACTCACCATGCTCCTCAAAGTACTCTATCAATCACTTCAAGAATGCATCGTTACTCACTGTCTCAGTGTCACAGACAAGACAACACTGCCTCGCTCGTGTCACAGCCACATTCATTCGCCTGTGATCGCTCAGAAACCCAACCTGGGTATTTTTCACAAAATTCCCAAATCCAGTTTCTTTCGGTTGTAGAATTTAGTCATAAATTGAGATGTCTACAGTTTAACTTCTTTTTTATGCATTGGCAACAGAACCAGAGACATAAGTATACCTCTCTGTTTGAGTTTGACCTAACCATTGAAATGATGATGGCTTCCTTTTCCCGGCATTGGAAGCCATCAACTGTTGAAATTTCCAAATCCTTTTCTTTTCTTCATTGCTTTTTAACTTCTTCAGTATGAAAACCTGCAATACTAGATCTGATATAGTAAAGAGAAGAGAAATATCTATCTAAAGTATTTGAATAACGTAGAAACTCACGATCTGATTTTATGTGTTCAGGAGTATTTGATACCTGTGCAGCGTAAGGGGTGATAATTCCAATATCAGAAGGTGTCCAGCTTTGAAGGAGTCTCTTTGCATGGGGAATAGCAACATCAGCTTCACCCTTGTTCATAGTGCTTTCCTCTTCATCCTTCTTTTCTTCCATGCCATACCTGAAGCAGATCTTTTCATATGTGATGCATAAAGCATTTCTTGTTTGGTATTAAGAAGCTCTCTCAAACCATGTGGGACATAATTCACTCATTTTTGTTTCTTAGGACATTCAAAACAACATTTTTTTATTACAGTAAAATCTCTTTAAATTAATAAGGTCGAGAGTGTCAAACTCTATTAATTTAACGAGGTATTAATTAATCGATAAATTAATAACTTATTAATTTATCCATTAATTAAAAAAACTTATTAATTTATTACAGATACATTGTTCAATGGGTTACTTTATTCGATATACTAAATTATTCAACATACCATGTAAGTTCGATGTACTATACAAGTATTGAGGATTGTAATCTGGTGATTATTAGTCCGTAATCATTATTTACTAGGGGTCAGTAATCATTTATTGAGAGTAAGTAAATGACAATTATTGAGTGTCAATAACTGATTATTGAGGGTTAATAACCCAATTATTCGAGGCTAGTAGAGTTATTGGGGTCAGTAACTGGAATATCCAAGTTACTGAGTATCAGTAACCGATTTACTGGTGGTTATTAGAGGTCAGGAACTGAGTTATGTACTTAAGGTCAGTAATTAGAATATCTGAGTTACTCGACGTCAGTAACCGATTAAGTTGATTATTGAGGGTCAGTTACCAAGTTATTGGTGGTTACTGGGGGTCAGTAAACGATTTATTGATCGACAGTAATCGAGGTATCGAGTTACTGGGTGTTAGTAACCGTTTTATTGGTGGTTATTAGAGGTCAGAAACTGGGTTACTGGGGTCATTAATTGGAATATCTGATTTACTGGGCATCAGTAACCGATTTAGTTGTGATTATTGGAGGTCTGAAACTCAATTACTGGGATCAATAACTAGAATATCCGAGTTACTGGCTGTCAGTAACCGATTTACCGATGACAGGAATCCAGGGACCGGTGATACATTGTTCAATGGGTTACTTTATTCGATGTACTAAATTATTCAATGGAATCCAGGGACCGGTGTCAGTAACAAATTCTTCACTACAAAATTTATTACAGATACATTGTTCAATGGGTTACTTTATTCGATGTACTAAATTATTCAACATATCATGTAAATTCGATGTACTATACAAGTATTGAGGATTGTAATCTGGTGATTATTAGTCCGTAATCATTTACTAGGGGTCAGTAATCATTTATTGAGAGTTAGTAAATGACAATTATTGAGTGTCAATAACTGATTATTGAGGGTTAATAACCCAATTATTCGAGGCTAGTAGAGTTATTGGGGTCAGTAACTGGAATATCCAAGTTACTGAGTATCAGTAACCGATTTACTGGTGGTTATTAGAGGTCAGGAACTGAGTTACGTACTTAGGGTCAGTAATTAGAATATCTGAGTTACTCGGCGTCAGTAACCGATTAAGTTGATTATTGAGGGTCAGTTACCAAGTTATTGGTGGTTACTGGGGGTCAGTAAACGAGTTATTGATGGACAGTAATCGAGGTATCGAGTTACTGGGTGTTAGTAACCATTTTATTGGTGGTTATTAGAGGTCAGAAACTGGGTTACTGGGGTCATTAATTGGAATATCCGATTTACTGGGCATCAGTAACCGATTTAGTTGTGATTATTGGAGGTCCGAAACTCAATTACTGGGACCAATAACTAGAATATCCGAGTTACTGGGTGTCAGTAACCGATTTACCGATGACAGGAATCCAGGGACCGGTGATCACCGGAGTCCGGCGATGCTCAGGCAAAGTCTTCTCTCTTTAGTAAGAGACAAGGGTAAAAATGTCTTGAAAATTATTATTTTAATATGGTTTTAATAAAGTTGTGTGTTTGGACACAAATAAGTGTATATTTTATTCAATTGGACTTCAAAATCTTATTTTCAGTAAAATGAGGTTTGATTTTTTTTTGCAAATGGGCATTGCTCCTTAATAAAAAGGTTATGCTCATCTCAGGAAAGACATCATGTCATGACATGTCTGTGTCTATACGCATCACTATGAGAGAAAGGAAAAAAATCAAATTGCCACCATGCTGCCTGACTTGGGACTTATAATACAATCGGTAATAAAGGGTTTGTTTTAAAAAAATACAGTTTATGACAACAATGAACTACATACCCAGCTATATCAATTAGAAGGGTTGATTTTGTTGAAGAAGTCTTCTTACATCCTCGAGGTCCAAAAGCATATGTCCAGCAACACTTGATGCGCTTTAACCTGCAAGGCTGCAACGACACGAAGGCATACAATAGAATTAAATCTAATGACCTTCGGTGATTTGATTATAAATTTACTCAAGCCAATCCAGAGATGCTTTCATCACCTTACTATTGCTCCTTCGATGACCAATCCATGATAGGCTCATGCATGCGGTACTGAACAGTCAGCATAGATACAACTTCGTTTCCGTATATCAGCAAGGCGTTCAAAAAGAGTTCTTCCTAAACCTTTCTTCTCAGCTTCAGCACTCTGGATGGTTGGAGGAAGCTGAAGATGGTCGCCTGCAAGTATACATCTCGAACCTAAAACAATGAACTCAGATATTTTAAGTGGATTTTGGAGTGCGAGTAAAATTTGACTTTCTTGGTATGAATTCTTCACTACAAATTATACATATATAAATCTGGGGTTTGCTTACCGAGGGGTGGCTGGAACCACACCAATATCAACGTCTGCTTACCGAATGGTCCAGGAGAATTAAGAGAGCTCAAAGCACAGCTAGATGACTTAGAGAAGAAGGGTTTCATCCGTACAAGTAGTTCATCTTGGGGAGCACCTGTTTTGTTTGCTAGAAAGCATGATGGAACATTGAGGCTATGTGTTGATTATCGAAAATTGAACTAGGTTACTATCAAGAACAAGTATCCATTCCACTACCACGGATTGATGAATTATTTGATCAACTTTCTCCAAGATCGACTTGAGATAGGCTACCATCAGCTACGAGTTAGAGAAGAGGATATTCCCAAGACTGCATTTCGAACATGGTACGGGCATTTCGAATTTATTGTCATGCCATTTGGGTTGACTAATGCACCTACAGATTCATAGACCTCATGAACAGAATTTTTCGACCATACTTGGACCATTTTGTGATTGATGGCATCTTAATATATTCTAAGACGGCAGAGGAACATGAGAAACATCTGCGAAAACATTGCTGGAGAACCATTTGAACGCTAAGAAATCCAAGTGTGAATTCTGGTTGTCTGAAATACGATTTCTTGGACATGTGATATCTAGTGAAGGCATATCAGTTGATCCTAAGGTGGAAGCAGTACTAAATTGGAATCGACCAAAGAATGTCTCTGAGATTAGAAGTTTCCTTGGATTAACTGCGTATACCGACGCTTCATCAACAATTTTTCTAAGATTTCTTCTCCGTTGACTCGTTTAACTTGAAAAGGAGTGATATTCGAATGGAATGATAAATGTGAGTTAGCGTTTGAGGAACTGAAAAGGAAACTGACAACTGCTCCGGTACTTGTCCTACCTAACAATGTAGATCCATTCGAGATACACTGATGCTTCAGCTCAAGGACATGGTTGTGTTAATGCAAAATGAAAGAGTAGCAGCCTATGGTTCCAGACAACTCAAGACCCATGAAGTGAACTATCCGACACATGACCAGGAGTTGGCAGCAGTAGTACATGCATTGAAAATTTGATGTTATCTGTATGGGAGTAAGTTCAGTCTTCTGTGATCATAAGAGTCTGAAATACATCTTTACTCGAGGAGATTTGAACCTGAAGGATTATGACTTCGACTTGCATTATCATCCTAGAAAGGCGAATATGAATGCTAGTTAACACAGAATTGTTCTGGACCATTGAGGAATATAATCTGAAGGTACAACGCCCAGAAACATGCATGCTTTTGTCCCAAATTGGCCTAGAACAGAAACTGCTGTAACTTGTTATTCAAAGCCAGTGGAAAGATTCAGTATTGCAGGCAATTCGGCAGCAAATTGAAGCCAATAAAACACCTGAACACTGCTAGATGGAAGTCTACGATTCAAAAGCAGAATTGCAATTCCAAAGGATTAAAAGAGCGCTAATGGATGAGGCTGTACCTAGTATTGGTGAAAAACGGATGTTGCAAAAGCTGAACATGGGTTAATGCAATGGAATTTTGTAACTGAAGGGGCATGATGGTATTTGGGTTATAGTTGACTAAATCTGCTCACTAAAGATGAACTCACCCATTAATTATGCCACAAAAGCTGGGCGCTAGGACTAGTCTAATCTCTGGGGCTGAGTGCACGTCTTTATTCTCTCTTTTTTGAACATGGTTGAGCCGCAAGGCAATTTGCCCTCTCCATGTGTGGGTCCCAGCGTGGAGATAGAGGCTTGAAACTTTAACTTTGACTTTTGGAAATTGTCCGTCTGACTTTCCACCTCCAGTGATGAGTGCTCTCTTTCGATTATAACTAAATTGTCAGCTCATTTGATGATGATGGTTTCTTAACGAACAAGACCAGCTAGTAATATTATTAGTTTGTATACGCACTGAGGCTGTATGTCAACAAGCTTTACAGAGTCTGGCTAACAGAACCATTTGGAAATTGTTACTAGTTGCTCAACTTGTCAAAAATTTCTGAGAAAATGACACATCCAGCACCTGCAACTATGAGTGAAAGAGTGAACCTTCCTCCCGGAACTAACCGTGGCACTTTCACAGCTATGGATGAACTTGAGTACCTATCGGACCAAGACATTACAGCTGGAAGAATTCCGAACAGCAGGAGCACTACCAAGGAGATAAAACCGAAGAACCTTAGCCATTATAAAAACTTGTGATGGAAAAAGGAAATAAGGAAAAATAATAAAGCAATAAGGTCAACAATAAAACCTGTGAATGGAAAAGGGAAAAATAATAAAACAATAAATATTGTGAATGGGAAAGGAATATGAAAAGGAAAAATAATAAAACAACAAAACTTGTGTATGGAAAAGGGAAATGAAAAGGAACTATAAACAATAAAGCCATCCAATTGAAGGGAGACTCTTATGAGTACCTTGTAACTTATGAAAGTCCTCAGTGAGTCCTTGTTGTAAGGTACTCATTGGAGAGATACCCCAAAATTGACAATATTTTAACAAAACTATAAGTTCCAGCAAATTAAAATTAATCCACACACCTCCATAAGTTCCAGTGATGTCCAAGGCTTTAAAGAATATTTCTGGGTCTAGCAATGACAGCAGTACTGGCGGTATCAATGTTAAAAGGTATGGCAGCACAGGCCTGCTCTGACCAGCCAGAAGTTTCAGCACTGGATATATAGAAATTAACCACGTTGACAAGGATATTTCACCAAATAAGACAAATTGTACTGCACAGCACAAGATATATTACAAACACAAATGAAATTGACAGTCCACAAACAAATGATTCAATATTTATACAAAACTAAAAAGACGATATGCCATGTGTAGAAAAGTTAATTTCCAAAGGAAGAAGGGGTGGGGGGGAAGAATGCGGGGATATGTAGAATAGATAATGGAAAATCTGAATGGATTCTCATCAACAAAATTTGCAGCTCCTTGCTCTGTGAAAGCAATAAACAGGGTCATGTTCCTGCAGTACATCTGGATAGTGGATAGCAAATAGTTTTCTTTTTATTCTTGCCATAGAAGAAAAGAAGCAAATTACCAACAGGATTTGAATTCCTATTGATGGATGTTTCCCCTCAAAGAATAAAAACTATTCCTACTCCCAGTAATCTTGATACGAGTTTACCTGTTATCTTTTTGGTCAAAGAGAATGAGAAGGCATAGTTGGCTAAAAGGAATTATTTTCCTGATTTGGTCAAGATTTGAGACCTGATGTTATATGTAACCAGAGGGTATGCTCTTGTTTATGCGCAAATACAAGAAAGGCAAGAGCAAAGATTTGCTCCATTCTCCTTCATGGAGATAGGGAAAGGAAGAGAGATAAAATTAAAAAGAAAAAATGAAGAAAAGTACAGCTTTGTTTCTTCTCTTCATTTTTCTTGGCCTTGCAAGGGGCAAGGCCAAGAAAAGGAAGAGAGATAAAATAAAATAAATAATAAAAAATGAGGTTAGTATCTGGTTCAATTCATTTTACCACCCTGAACTTTATTCCTAACATTGACCACTTCTAATTTGATCACATACCTACACAAAATGAAGTTAGTATCTGGTTCAATTCATTTTACCACCCTGAACTTTATTCCTACCATTTACCACTTCTAATTTGATCACATACCTAAACAAAAGCTATTTCTCATCTTAATGCTCTAATGTTCAGTTATTTCTTTGTCGCAAATGTCCTGCTATATGAAGTTGAATATTTGGCAGAAAATAAAGTAAGCACTTACAGTCAGAAAGAAAATCACAAAGACCCAAAAAGAATCCAATATATGACGTCGAGATAGCAAAAATTGAGAAGATCTCAACTATAGGCTGAAATAAAGAAAGAAAGAAATTAAAAAAGAAAAAAGAAAAAAAAGCAGTAAGACAAAGAAAAGGAAAATGAAATTGCACTTAAAAAAATTTAAGATTTGGTACAATAAACTTACTCCAACAGCAACATTTGTTGATTCCAATAGTTGTAATGGATCCATGATTTTACCAGAGCCCATTTCAACATGAGTGGTGGTTCCTAGAATCACAGCATCCCAAACTAGAAATAAAATAAGTGGAATAGTTGTGCCTAGAACAATTGAAGTCCTGCAAAACAATAAATTCATTGCATAATGTACAACATCAATTATGCATGACAGCAACTACGAGCAATACGATGAAATCACTGATGGGTAATGAAAAAAATGTCAAATTTAAGGCAGTCAAGAAAGTACTTCCAGTCAGTGCAATCACATGTGTATCGCAACCTAATACTAAATGAAATTATGGCCATGTTTTGGGGGGCAACAGACATGCCTAGTATTATGAGAAATGCATGATGGCAACTACAAGCAATACGATGAAATCACTAATGGGTAATGAAAAAAATGTCAAATTTAAGGCAGTCAAGAAAGTACTTCCAGTCAGTGCAATCACATGTGTATCGCAACCTAATACTAAACGAAATTATGGCCATGTTTTGGGGGGCAACAGACATGCCTAGTATTATGAGAAAACCCATGAACTTGGCCTTGAACCTTGCAACATACATATGCAGAAGAAATAAAGCTGCACCAACAAGGTAAAATGACCTTTTCTTAAGGATTTACTGAGCCAGATACCTAGGCTACAGTTCAAAAAGACGCCTGAAACACACACGCATCATTAATTGTAAACTTGGAATCTGTTGGAATAGCAATTTCAGAAGTCCAAGCTCATCTGAGCTCAGGCACCTGAAATTTATTTCGTTTGAGAATTAAGACTATCCACGTCTCCTAGGCATCAAGATATGGTAAACTTAATCGATATAGCAACCCCTATCCATTTGGAAGATGAAGTATATATGCACGTGCATTTCCCTTGTACACTAGTTATGCAAGGAAAATTTTTACAGACCCATGGGTTTAACATCGTAAGACGACAAGTGTGCCGCATTTGGTTGGTCTGTGTCCCTAGCCAGATGAGTGGCACCATCCTGGATTTGAAGCTTTTGATAGGATAAGCATTTCACGTATTTAACAGTTTTAGCATAGTCATATGTGTTAGAATCTAATTGTTTGCCAAATCCTAACATCTTATGCTTGAAAATAGTGGTGAATCTACAATTTTATAAAGGTATTAGCACAGGAGATTTGAAGTTCAAATCCCTGCAATTGAATCTACCAATTACAATTGAATTTCACATTTTGGGAGACCTTAGAAACAGCCGGGACTTTTGAACAAGGAGTAAAGCAAGATATTCATTAATCTATATACACAGTTAAAAGATGTAGACTTTTAACAAAACTGTGTAATCTATCAAAACAAAACTTAATTGACTATTCTTTTTATCAGCACTACTTGTCATTACACACTTGTATTTCAATAAATTTAGTACCAGCGACCTCCTATCATGTCTGTTGGTTAAGATGTTAACCTTTTAAGACTTAGTGAGATGCTGATCACATTTACATCTACAAAGTTATTGGCACATCATCAAGTAAAAGTGTTTTAATTCATCACCTTACTTTTGATAGGTCTCCTTCAAGATCTGTACAAAGAACAGGCACTACATTCTGGAAAAAGCATATACAAACTGTCAAAACCACTTCAGCATTGAATGAATGCTAGATGGTAATGTTACCTGGTATACAAATGATAGAGTAATTATCGGTATGCTCATGGGAACAGCTTGGAAGTTAGCTTTCAAAAGTGCACTCCATTGTAGGTATCCACTTGCAACTGCCTATGAAAGAAATACTAATGCATTAGAAAGACTAGCTTCTGTCCACGTTTAATAACACTAAAAACACGTGTAGAGTGTTTATAATTTTGGCGACGGGTTTTACAATTCCTAATCACAAAATTGTAGAATCATAGTTAGATAGTATGACTTTCATTCCTCTTCCAATAAAGTCACAGTTGTATCAATTATGTCCTTCTATGTGTATGTGTGTATATGAACATATTCTATTGATTGTGTCGCAATAAAGATATTGATTAAAGTGTTTGTATTTTTAGAGTCTACAGTATTACCTCAAACACAAGTGTAAGGGCTACTTTGTTACTCATTCTGGTTCATTGTGATGTAGAACAACCTAGGGTTAATGTGCTCATGTCTTAGAAGGGTGGACCCTGGCTCTGTGGGGATGCATATCGGGGTTAGGGAACTATAGAGAAGGGAATAAACACACCAAAACAGTTATTGGAATCCACAGATTTCTCAACAGTCACTGTAGAGCTGCAGTGTCCTGATTTGGTGTTGGAAAGTGTACTCTTGTATACTGTCTTCTTTTGGTGCTGGACTCTCAGTCAACTCTAATGTTCAGTTTCCTGATTAATGAGTTTTGTGTTTTCTCCTCCAAACATTAAACAAAGAAAAAAATACATGTGTACATCATACAGAGAGAAAGAGGAGCACGATGGAGAGAGAGAGAGAGGGAGAAGAGAAAGAGATAAAAAGTGGCAATAACTCTAGAGCTGTAAATGTGATTAGCCTCTCAGAAAAAGTCTTAAAAGGCTAAATCTTAACCAACATACACTATAAGTCGCTTGTACTTGATTTATTGATTACAAGTTCTATATGTACCTGGCAACTACAAAATTAGCTAGGAATTCCCTATCTTTGATAATTCAACCACAAGAGAGAGAGAGAGAGTTACCACAAGAGCAGCAAAAGATATGATGATTCCAGTTACCAGAACCCCATTAACCGCACCAATGAATCGCTGACTGCATGTGAACACATGTTTATAGTCATGTTTCAAATAGAAAAGATAAATACCAAAAAATACGTCATATTTGAACTTCCTTTAAGAGATTTAGCATCCAACTGTTTCTCGCTTATACATTTGGCCCATCATCTTGCAGCTTAAGCTTCGGGATTTACTAGCACTTTAGAAGTATAAATTGGTAATAGAACCTTGACTCTAGGAGACCCCACATAACCTCATCCCATTCCACATAATTCCCAGGTCACCAATTTCAAAATGAGAAGGCACTTACACTATTTTCTATTACACCCTCGAGCATTTTGTGGCAGGGTACCAAGGAAGGTTGCTAAATATATGTGTTGCCTCATTCAGCTTAAACTTGCAGGGTGGAACGGTTGTCTTGCAAAATGCATGTATTTGGCCACAAAAAAAATTAATGCCTGAAAATGCATTCTTGAATATCCTCTGCATGAAACTAGCTAGGTTTCCCTCTCTTTGATGACTAAACCACCAACTGGTGAACTTCAATGTAAACTAAGCCAAGCACGAGAAACATGTTTGATAGGCACATTAGCACACAACTCGTTACTCATGTGATCGTACAAACATCTGCAGAATAAACACTGAAAACTAACCTTTATAATGTGACCATATGCTTGTTCAGCATGAAGCATGTTTCCCAAGACATGCATCATAGGTTTCAATTCTTTTTTCAATAATGATCAGTATTTTTACTAGAGGTGATACCTAACTACAGTGATCTATGATCATTGAAAAATGTTTTTTTTGTGGATGCAATACAAAACCATATAACCCCATGAGGAGTTAGTAGGTAGTTCAGGCCTGTGGTTTTGTTCCCATGTGGTCAGGGATTCGAATCCTGTTACAGTACCTACGTAGTAGAATTTCCTGTCCGTAGAGGACTGTAGGTTTCTGCAGGAGACCCCAGTTTCAAGTCCTGGTCCACGAAGTGGGTTTGGGGACTTCTGGGGTATAAAAAAATAAAAACAAAAGTAAAATAATACACCAAGTTTCAAATAGTTAGACAAACCTTCCAAAGTAGCAGATGCCTCCAAAAACCAATGAAAACAATGTTGCACTTTCCCATCTGCAACCATGGTGTCGCCATCAACACCTAACAAGTGTAGATATGTGTTTGGAATATAAAAAGTACAAAGGCAATCTACAGATATGAGAAAGAACAAAGCAGGCATGACATTTTGTCAAATAAAGTGCTATAATTGTTGCTACTTACAAGGGAATGCCAACAAATTTTGTCAAAATTTCAGAAGAACGAGCGATGTAGGCAACAAGAAGTGCGTAATGTATAAAAACGTACGTCCAACTGCAGGACGATGAACGTCACCATCAGAAACCATAAAGAATAGAGAAAACAGAAATGCACTGAGCCACAATGGTAAAATATGCTGATAAGAGACGTAAACAAACTATCTAGCACCCAGAATGTGAGGAAATATATATATATATATATATATATATGTATATATATATGTATATATGTATATATATATATATATAATGAGCAGTGCAGAAGTTCTTTTTTTCCTTTTCATACGTTTTGGATCATGAAAAGAAAGAAAAAAATTGAAGTTCATATTAATGACACAAACTGTTTTAACTAGGTAAGAAGCAACAGTTGGTGGTTTGTAGATAGGTTTAGATATCAGTTGTTGATGGATCTTTCTGGTAGAATATCAAGGCTGTCATTATTTTCAGTCTATGACTACCTGATCTTACTCGGTTCATGTTTCAGTTTCAAATTTTTGCTCGGATGTTCTAATTCATTCCTCCCTTGATTTTTCAAGTTTCTCAATCACAGACATTGTTTCCATGATGACCTTTTCCCCCAAATTACTATTGTATACCAATAAAATGCTGGATATCAATAGACATGTGAAGATGTTTATAGATTTTGATAGGTAAATGACCGAAATGGATAGTAAAATGACCAAAATGGATAGCATTTAGAAAAGAATGAAAGATAGAGTGGAACTTAACACCTACCTCCCAGCCTCTCACCAGAACCAAAATAACTATCACCTATGCTAAGGGATTCTGAATAGAAACATACCACAGAAAGCCAATACAGTAGACGCTTCAAAAAAACAAAAACAAAACAAAATAAAAACAAAACAAAAAACCTTAACCGCAAACACTGAAAAAAAATGCAGTCATCATCTCCCCACACCAAAAAACGTATGAAATACAAGACTCTATGGTTAATCAAGCTTTTCTCCTTTGAGGTTAATCAACCTGAATCTTGCTATATCTAACATGCCCGAATATTATTACGCACCCACATCGTTCATCATGTTGTATTTTTGGCTCGTTGATATGATTTGGACCAGAGGAGACCCTAGGGAGCTAAACCACAATTGATCAAAGACTGGGCTCACATCGTAACTGGAAAAAGTAATCGTGCATTACATTATATCATATCACATTTCATGTGGATATGACGGATCAAATCTTAAAATAAAAATTATGAAAAATCAAAACAAAACAGATGAAAATAACTAGCGTAGCAGCAACAAAAACTATCAAGTAATACGTTTTCCACCCCAAATATGCATGTTATAAATGCTTCAAAAATCTAGTAAGAATGTTGACTTACCAAACAATTTGAACTCCCACATCACCTAGAGTCCTCATAGCCATGGATACCTGAAGTCAGTCAGAAGACAAGTATATCAGGATCCAAATGTTATGAAGTTCTCAGCCTAATGATTGTTCTTAGCAAGATAGAATTGTAAACAATTCAATAACACAGAATGATATTGTATCACATATGCAGGAATCCAAATGAGCAAAGAGCACAGGAAGAGAGAGAGAAATGTAGTACCAGTGATACACTAGAGGAACCAAGTTGGGACATAGTATTTACATTAACTTCGGCAATTAGTAGACCTGTTGCAACCTGCAGAACAAAATAAGTGATGCCCAAAAAATAAGGTGGTTACTCACTCATACTTACCATGTATGCCCAACAAAAAACGCAAGTGATTGCAGACGCCAAAAATCCAGATTCTTGGGTCACTGCAGGTATTGCGAGGATACCAGCACCCACCTGCATTGCATGGAATCCAATTTGTTCTGTTAAAGCAGAAAGGAAAGAAAGAAAGAAAGAAAGAGAGGAAAGAAAGAGAGGGTGCGTACCGTTGTCCCTGCGACTAGGAAAACACCGCTGGACAGACTTCCCGGTTCTCTCTTCAATGTGATTTGGTCGAGGTTGGAGAACAGCCTTTCCAACTCAACTTGTTTCTTCTGCGAGGAGACACATTTGGCCAATTTCCTTGGATTTGGATTTGAGAAACAAACAACTGGCTGCTTTTGTTGCTGCAATCTGAAACCAACGCAACTGCAAAGTGGAGAAGCCAGCAATGCCATTTCCTTCCCTTTTATTTTTTCTTTAAGAGCCTCCAACATTCTTATATACGAGATAATCCCGAAAAACGTAAGGGGGAGAAACAATTTTTTTTCTTTCTTTTTTTTACACTCATTTTTTTGTTACAACTTAAAAGAGGGGCACTAAGGCCCAAAAAAAGAAAACTATATATATATATATATGTCTTGGTCCATGCTTTGTATACGGGGTTTATATAGTAATCCATGTTGTAATAGGATTTTACACATATCCATGTAATAGGCTCATTGGCTCCTGTAATAGCCCAAGAGTCTCATGTATTTTCCTATATAAATGGGCTTCAATCTATCAATAAGAAAAGGAGAATTCATTCCCTCAATATTATTCTACAATACGTTATCAGACACTTAGCTCTAAACCCCAAAAAGAGCAAGTGTGTCACCGAAAAAAAAAGGAAAATTATGTCACGCGCACGCCAGTGCACTGTTGTGCGCACCGCTGGGCACCACAGTGCAATGCCGCGCGCACCGCTGGGCACCATCGCTCACCACCGGGCACCGCCGCGCACCACTACTGCGCATGTTTTGGGCACCGAGCACCGTCGCGCACCACTACTGCGCACCTTCTGGGCACCGCTGCGCACCTCCTGGACACCGCTGCGCATCTCCTGGGCACCGCTGCGCACCCCTGTGCACTGCTGCGCACCTCCTGGGCACTGCCGCGCACCTGCACACCAAGAAACCCTAAAATCTGCTTGGTTCACAAGCCAATATCAACAGAATAAATTCTGAATTGGTTTTCGACACCAACAGAAAACTTGAAGATAATGTTCTCACGATTCCAACGTCGCCGGCCTCATCCCAAGAATCGGCCGGGAAGGCACCAAACCGGTCGTCAGAAATCCCCAGACCGACCTAATTGTTCAAGCTACCGGTTCAGGTACTTGACTAACTCCGATTTCAGTGAAATTTGGAGAGGTTATGCACAAGGATGTCAGGATTCTTTTGTCAAAAGGGCACCCCAGAACCGGAGTAAAAGTGGGTGAACTGGTCCTCCTAATGGCTGCAACGCGCATGGGAATCACTTTTTCTTGAGAAAAACGAGTTGTATTCCTAATTTCTCTTTGAATCTTTGATATGGTTGATGTTTTTCAATGATTTGCTACTGTTTTATGGTAAGTTTAATTAACCATATGTTTTTCATGTGTTTTATGGCCTCCACATGCGACAATTCAAGATAGAATTACGCGAACGATCGCCGAAAGCACATGGATTTGAGCAAGGAGCAGCTTATATAAATACATTCTATTTGGCAGACTACAAAGTAAGCTTTAATTTTGAGTAATTTCAAAGTTCAATAACCTCGGGGAGGATAAAATCTGTTCCTCCCTTCTCCATCCCCATTCTATGCTTAGAACGTTTGTCTTTGCAGGTTATTATGGAAAATCCTAAAACATGTGCATTTGGCTACCGGCACCACTAGCTCACATGCTGCTCGTTGTGCGCTGCTGCCGAGCACTGTGCTCTGGCGCGTGCACAGCTGCTGAGCGCTGTGCCCTGACACATGTGCGTTGTTGCTAAGGAATGTGCTCTGGCGCGCGCACCTACTGACTGTTGTGCTGCCGCGTGCACCTGTTGAGCACTGCTGTAAGTGCCTGCCCCTGTGCGCTGCCAAGGCTTGCTCCTGTGCACGTGTGCACTGCTGCCGGGTACCGTATGTTCACCTGCCTCTATGTGCGTGCACGCTAGTGCCAGGGCTTGCCCCAGTGCACACACGCGTTGCTGTCGGACACCGTATGTGCACCTACCTTTGTGCCCGTACAAGCTAATGATTGGGCTTTTCCCTGTGCACGCGTGCACTACTGCCAAGCACTATATGTGCACCTGCCTAGGCGCTATCGTGCGCTACTGCCGGGCACCGCATCTTCAACAAAATAAAAATCAGAAATTCTTGGGATAATACCGAATAAGTTCCGTATATAGTCCATACTCTACCCCGAAACATAGTAATAATACACCCAGGTTATCAGAGCTCTAATACAAAGGAGGAAAAGAACACTTGTAGGTTTTCAGAAACCTACTAGTGAAAACTGTGTGGAGAGCTAACCACTATGCGCCTCCTAATTTGCTGGCCGAACTCTGCAGTCTGGGCATTTTAAGAAAACAAAGGCCCAGGGGAGAAACATGGAAAATGTTAGAGTGAGTGGACGAAAAATAAACGATGAAACACTATAAATTCACCACGATCAATAAAAACCAATACTTCATGCTCTCCCAAAGATTTATCGATTTAAACATCATTTATGCATGCCCACAAATACTAAATATCCCACAAATGCATGATATGGTAAACAAGTAAAGAATATGGGAAGAGAAAATGTTCACAAATAATAATAAGTCTGACTTCTCAGACTAGGGTCGGAGCTAAGAGCTCTAGTAGCGCTATCACGCTATGCTAGCTATATAAAATAATAACGGACAACCCTTATAATATTAACCTGACTTCTCAGGCTTGTCTGTCCTCTCAGACCAGGGTCGGAGCTAAGAGCTTTAGGTAAAATGGTAATGGACAACCCTTATAATATTAACCTGACTTCTCAGGCTTGTCTGTCCTCTCAGACTAGGGTCGGAGCTAAGAGCTCTAGGTAAAATGGTAATGGACAACCCTTATAATATTAACCTGACTTCTCAGGCTTGTCTGTCCTCTCAGACCAGGGTCGGAGCTAAGAGCTCTAGGTAAAATGGTAATGGACAACCCTCATAGTACACTACGTAATTTGCCTGACTTCTCAAGCTAGGGTCGGAGCTAAGAGCTCTAGTAGCGCCATCACGCTACTCTAGCTAGCATATTCATTGGTCAACCCTTATAATATAATTCATAACAATACTTTACTCAGACTCTCTTCCCAAAACAAATAAGTAAAACAATTCCTTGTCATATATGCATAAATCCAATTTCCAACGAAGTCTCGGGTTCAATTCCATTCGAAGGACGGGCCATCCCCGTCTATAACCATTTTCGGAAAGAAATAGAAAATTTGAACAATACTGATAAATACGTTCTAGCATAGTAAAAATCTTTAAACGAGGTTCCCGCTAAACTTTATCCAAATAAAACATTCAAGAACCCGAGGAAAATATAATTCTCGAAACAATCATAAAAACCCTGCAATAAAATCAATAATTAAGGCATGCATTCATTTAAAAATAATATGTCCACTCACAGTAAAGGGACTAGCCTTGAGAGCGATCCTGTGCCTCCCCGGAACGTAAATCCTCACGTCATGTTTAATGAAATAAATATGTTAAATATCCCAATTCGTAAAAGTCGGGTCTCCGGAGACATTAGTATAAACTCCGTATTAAACTAGCTTAGTTCTTGTATACTCTTAACAATCTTCGATCAATCCCGACCAATGATAACAGGGAATTCTCTTTCCGAACCGAATCAAAATTTCGAATAATAATCGGAACTTAATCGGTACGGCCAATAATCTTCCTCCACAAGGTTTTATATACATAAATTTCTATAACCCTTTTTACCTCCAATTCTCCAAAATTATCATCTTCTACCTCCTACCAACTTAGAATTATTTTTACCTTTACCCCAGTAACTCATTTACCATAACTGTTAAATATAAATTCCCAGTGAAAGGACAGAAATGCCCCTATGAACAGTAAAACTCGGTCGCCGGCCAATTGACCTCCGACCGGCGATCTCCGGCCATCTTCTTGCTCCTCTCAAACTCCCCTACAACTTTCCTTTACATCACAACAACCAAATCCAACCCTAACATCAACAAATCGCGATGAACAGTAAATAAATCCTAAAATCTGGAAACCTTGATCGATTCCCTCACCTAGATTGAAATCGTCCAATTCTCTGAAATGGAAGACACAGAGGACGACGGTGGACCTGCCCCGAACGACTGGTGACGGTACAGTGGCTTGAACCGGCTGGAACCCGAAAATACAGTAGATTTTCGGGGGTTTCCTCTCTCTCCACGCAGCGGCGCTGCCCTGATTCGATGGCGTGCTAGGTTGCCGGACCTCCGCCGAGTCGAGGGAGATCGGTCAAGCGCTCCACGGCAGCCGGTGGTGGCAGATCCCTTCGGCACAGTGAAGATGCAGTGTCGCCTAAGAGAAGAGAAAGAACGAATCCAGAAGAAAAAGAAAAGGACGCGGAGAAGAAGAGGGAGAAAAGGAAAACAGGAGCAGAAGTAATAAGTTTCCAAACGAGGAAACTTTCTAGAAACATAGGGGACCCCTAAATTTCCTCCGTTCCAACAGGAATTTACCCTCTAATTTCACTTATTACCTTCCAATAAAATCCCCACCAATTTTTACATTACCGACAACAATTCCGACCGTTAATTTTATTGTTCAAACCTTAATATCGACACCGTAAATCCACGGATAACGTAAGGAAGGTAACTCGCAGTAAAATTATAAGATTCGGGGTATGACGATTCTCCCCCCTTATAAAAATTTCGTCCTCGAAATTTACATACCTGTTACTCAAATAGGTGAGGATACTGATGTCGCATCTGAGCTTCGGGCTCCCAAGTAGCTTCCTCCACCTCATGACTCCTCCACAACACTTTAACTAGAGGAATGGTTTTGTTCCGAAGCACTTGCTCTTTTTGATCAATAATTTGCACCGGTTCCTCTACGTAGGTCCAGTCTTTATTCAGACTAACAGGTGGCGCATGCAACACATGGGAAGGATCAGCAATGTACTTCCGAAGCATGGATACGTGGAAGACATTATGAATCTTGGACCACTCAAGAGGTAGATCCAATCGATAGGCAAGTGGGCCAATTCTTTCGAGGATCTCATAAGGACCAATGTATCTAGGGCTAAGCTTGCCCTTCTTTCCAAAACGCACCACTCCCTTCCAAGGAGATAATTTCAAGAACACCCAATCACCAACTTGGAATTCCAAGTCCTTCCTGCGGTTATCCGCATAAGTCTTTTGCCTATCTTGAGCCACCTTGAGTCGATCTCTTACCACCTTGATTTTCTCATTAGTCTCAAAGATGATATCCGAGCCACAAAACTCTCTTTCTCCAACTTCATTCCAACATAGGGGAGTACGGCATTGCCTCCCATATAATGCCTCAAATGGTGACATGCCAATGCTAGAGTGGTAGCTATTATTATAAGCAAACTCCATTAACATCAAATTTTCGTCCCAACTCCCCCGAAACTGTAGAACACACGACCTCAACATGTCTTCCAAGGTCTGAATGGTCCTCTCTGACTGCCCATCAGTCTGAGGATGAAAAGCAGTACTAAAATGAAGTTGTGTGCCCAATGCTGCCTGCAAAGCTCCCCAAAATTTGGAAGCAAACCGTGGATCTCTATCTGACACAATGGATTCTGGAACCCCATGAAGTCTCACTATCTCATTCACATATATCACCGACAACCGATCAAGGGAAAACTTTTTATTAACCGGGAGAAAGTGAGCAGATTTCGTCAAACGATCCACAATCACCCAAACTCCATCATACCCATTACGGGTACGAGGCAGGCCGAAGACAAAATCCATGGTGATATGATCCCACTTCCACACCGGAATAGGCAATGGCTCTATCAAACCCGAGGGTTTTTGTCTCTCAGCTTTCACTTGTTGACAAACCAAACACCTGCTAACAAAAGCTGCTATTTCCCTCTTCATATTCGGCCACCAGTAATAATTCTTCAAAGTTCTATACATCTTTGTACTACTAGGATGGGCGGCATATATTGAACTATGAGCTTCCTCCATGATCTCCCGTTTAAGCTCTTCATTCCTCTTCGGTACACACAACCTACCCTTAAATAAAAGGGTTTCATCTTTCCTAACCGCAAAGTCCTCTGCTGAGCCCTCATGTGCCCTCTCAACCAACTGTACAATGGAGGGGTCATTATATTGCGCTTCCCGAACTCTATCAATTAATACTGGCCTCACACGGAAACTGGCCACCAAAACACCCATTTCATCCACTGTTAAATCAACACATGTAGCTCTAAGCTCATAAAGAAGTGGAACCCGAATCATTTTCAAATATGCCAAGGATAAAGAGGGATTGTGACTAAGAGCATCAGCTACCACATTAGCTCTTCCTGGATGGTACTCAATCGAGCAATCATAATCTTTAATTAATTCCATCCATCTCCTTTGTCGCATATTTAAATCCCTTTGAGTGAACACATATTACAAGCTCTTGTGATCAGTGAAAATTTGGCACTTGGCTCCATAAAGGTAATGCCTCCAAATTTTAAGAGCAAACACCACAGCAGCAAGCTCCAAATCATGGGTGGGATAATTTACCTCATGCGTTTTCAATTGTCTAGAAGCATAGGCGATCACTCTCCCATGCTGCATCAACACACCACCCAATCCTTGTTTAGAGGCATCACAATAGACTTCATATTCCCCACTATCATCTGGTAGTGCCAAAACTGGTGCACTAGTCAGACGCTCTTTGAGTTCCTGAAAACTCTGCTCGCACTTCTCAAACCATTCAAACTTAATTCCCTTCCTGGTCAATCTTGTAAGAGGAGCAGCAATCTTGGAGAAATCTTGAACAAAGCGACGATAATAGCCTACTAATCCCAAGAAACTCCGAATCTCTGACACATTGGTGGGTCTACCCCAATTAGCCACTGCTGCTACTTTTTGAGGATCCACACTAACACCTTCCTCCGACACAATGTGGCCCAGGAATCCCACTCTATCCAACCAAAACTCACATTTGCTGAGTTTTGCATACAACTGAGCTTCTCTGAGAACTCGTAGGACCGTCCTTAAATGCTTGGCATGCTCCTTCAAACTCTTGGAGTAAACCAAAATATCATCAACAAGCACGATCACAAAACGATCAAGAAATGGACTAAACACCCTATTCATCAAATTCATGAAGGCGGCGGGTGCATTAGTAAGTCCAAATGGCATCACTACGAACTCATAGTGTCCATACCGTGACCGGAAAGCAGTCTTGGGAATATCACTTTCCCGAATCCGCAACTGATGATAATTAGATCTCAAATCAATCTTTGAGAAAACAGAGGCACCCCTCAACTGGTCGAACAAATCATCAATTCGTGGCAAAGGGTATTTATTCTTCACCGTCACTTGATTCAGCTTCCGGTAATCCACACAAAGTCTCATGGTGCCATCCTTCTTCTTAACAAAAAGTATAGGAGCACCCCAAGGAGACGTGCTAGGTTGAATAAAGCCCTTATCCACCAACTCCTGCAATTGAGTTTTTAACTCCTTCAATTCCACAGGTGCCATTCTATAGGGAGCTTGAGAGATAGGAGCGGTTCCGGGAAGCACCTGGATGGTAAAATCGATCTCTCTTGCTGGTGGTAATCCAGGCAATTCGTCTGGAAATACATCTGGAAACTCCTTTACCACAGGAATGTCTTCCAGGTTCACCTCACCCTTCCTGGTATCTACCACATGTGCCAAGTAGGCTTGACAACCCTTGTTCAACAATTTCCTAGCTGTAACAGCGGAAATCACACAGTTTGGAAGAACATTTCTTTCCCCTTGAATGGTGACCTCAGGCTTCCCTGGACTCTTTAACACTACCTCCTTTCGGAAACAATCCACCATCGCCCTATGGGTTTCCAAGAAGTCCATCCCCAAGATCACATCGAACTCCACAATATCAAGAGGAATCGGATCAACCTCAAAACCGCAACTCTCTATCAGCACCTCACAACCCTTAAATACCCAATCTATCTTCATCACATCCCCGGAAGGCAAGGACACGTGTCATTCCCCAGGAAGTGATAATGACGGCACATTGGCATGTAAGGAAAATCTACTGGACATAAAGGAATGCGACGCTCCAGGGTCTATTAATGTAAAAGCGGGTTGGCCAAAAATTAATAACGTACCAATAATAACATCTGGAGAAGAGCGGCCCTCTTGCTGGGTCATGGCATGCAGTCTCGCATGTGTGGTAGGACGACCTCTACTACCTCTGCTCTGCTGAGTGCCGCCTCTAGTCTGTGTCAGAGAGGGGGTACCACTACTAACAGTACCGGAATGCGTCTGCCCCATAGTCTGGGTAGGTGCCAATGCTGCCCCCTGACTCAAGAGAGGACAATCTCTCCTGAAATGACCTGTCTGCCCACACTGATAGCACTGACCAGGCAACCACTGACTCTGCTGAAAACTCTGGGGCGGTCTCTGACTCTGCCGCGCACTCTGACCTCCAGAAGACCCACTCTGGCTGCTAGATCCTCTCCTAAACCCCTAGAGGACCTCTTGAAGAAGTTCTTTAATTTCCCTCGGAATCCTGACCCGGATCCTGTGCTGCTACCAAAGCCACTCCCAGCAGAGGATCCTGAACTAGACCTCGTCATCGATCTTCTAGCTGAGCCAGAACCCGCAACTCCAACATCTGAAAGCCTGCCATAAGAAAACTGCTGGGCCTCAAGATTAAGAGCAGCAATCACTGCCTCCATGAATGATGCATATGGTACAGCCGTCATCTGTGTAGTGTAGATACCACCAAGGCCTCTAACAAACTGATAGACCTTATCCTGCTCTGTCTTTACTAACTCGGGAACGTAATAAGCCAGCTCCCTAAAACGCTGCTCAAACGCCGAAACCGACATGTCATCACTCTTCCTCAAATTTAGAAATTCTTCCCTCATGCGGTTCATGTGTGCTCGGCTGACATAACGCTCCTTAAAATGGGCGGAAAACTGCTCCCAGGACATCTGCTGAGCTGCATCACCCACCCTGCGGCTTACATCAAGCCACCAATGCCAAGCCTCCCTCTCCAGAAACTGCGTAGCTATCGCCACCTTTCTTTCCTCCGGACAGTCTACTATTCGGAACATCTTTTCGGTCTCCTCCAACCAACTGAGTGCCTCCATGGGTTCACTAGCATGGGTAAACACTCTAGCACCATGCTTGCGGGCCTTCTCGTAGTTAAGCTCAGAACTCATACCAGAGCGGATACCCTGCACTAACCGCTCTAACAAACCCGCTCCCATAGTAGCTGACTCTTCACTTCCTCTTCCAGAAGGAGGAGGAAGAGGGTTTTCTCCTTCCGGTGGAGGGGGAGGATTCTCCCTACGAGCTCGGCCACGTACTCGGCGCATAATTAAACCTGAAACCAAGATATTTAGTACCATGTAAACACATAATACTATAATAGCTACTGCAAATACCTGATGATCACTTCGTATCAGGAGCATAAATGTTGATGGATCCGCCGCGGTCGGTCCATCACTCTATAGATACTAGTTTCACACAAGGCATAAGCAGTAACAATTAGGAAAGGAATCGAATAACCTAGTGCTCTGATACCAATGACAGGACCCATCCCGAGATTTCCCAATAAATCCCAAAATGACTCCTGCGGGACCCACCTATAAGGGTAGTTACCGTAATTTCGGCATAATGTCCCCTAAAAGTGAGTAACCCTTCACCTAGAATCAAAGTAAAAACAGGCAGTATACACTTCTAATTCCATCCCCCTTCCTACTTGAGCCATCCTGCTCACATAACACACAACCACCTCCACAATTAACAACCACAATAACACATCATCTTTCTACTTAATAATCTTCAACAAAATAAAAATCAGAAATTCTTGGGATAATACCGAATAAGTTCCGTATATAGTCCATACTCTACCCCGAAACATAGTAATAATACACCCAGGTTATCAGAGCTCTAATACAAAGGAGGAAAAGAACACTTGTAGGTTTTCAGAAACCTACTAGTGAAAACTGTGTGGAGAGCTAACCACTCTGCGCCTCCTAATTTGCTGGCCGAACTCTGCAGTCTGGGCATTTTAAGAAAACAAAGGCCCAGGGGAGAAACATGGAAAATGTTAGAGTGAGTGGACGAAAAATAAACGATGAAACACTATAAATTCACCACGATCAATAAAAACCAATACTTCATGCTCTCCCAAAGATTTATCGATTTAAACATCATTTATGCATGCCCACAAATACTAAATATCCCACAAATGCATGATATGGTAAACAAGTAAAGAATATGGGAAGAGAAAATGTTCACAAATAATAATAAGTCTGACTTCTCAGACTAGGGTCGGAGCTAAGAGCTCTAGTAGCGCCATCACGCTATGCTAGCTATATAAAATAATAACGGACAACCCTTATAATATTAACCTGACTTCTCAGGCTTGTCTATCCTCTCAGACCAGGGTCGGAGCTAAGAGCTCTAGGTAAAATGGTAATGGACAACCCTTATAATATTAACCTGACTTCTCAGGCTTGTCTGTCCTCTCAGACTAGGGTCGGAGCTAAGAGCTCTAGGTAAAATGGTAATGGACAACCCTTATAATATTAACCTGACTTCTCAGGCTTGTCTGTCCTCTCAGACCAGGGTCGGAGCTAAGAGCTCTAGGTAAAATGGTAATGGACAACCCTCATAGTACACTACGTAATTTGCCTGACTTCTCAAGCTAGGGTCGGAGCTAAGAGCTCTAGTAGCGCCATCACGCTACTCTAGCTAGCATATTCATTGGTCAACCCTTATAATATAATTCATAACAATACTTTACTCAGACTCTCTTCCCAAAACAAATAAGTAAAACAATTCCTTGTCATATATGCATAAATCCAATTTCCAACGAAGTCTCGAGTTCAATTCCATTCGAAGGACGGGCCATCCCCGTCTATAACCATTTTCAGAAAGAAATAGAAAATTTGAACAATACTGATAAATACGTTCTAGCATAGTAAAAATCTTTAAACGAGGTTCCCGCTAAACTTTATCCAAATAAAACATTCAAGAACCCGAGGAAAATATAATTCTCGAAACAATCATAAAAACCCTGCAATAAAATCAATAATTAAGGCATGCATTCATTTAAAAATAATATGTCCACTCACAGTAAAGGGACTAGCCCTGAGAGCGATCCTGTGCCTCCCCGGAACGTAAATCCTCACGTCCTATTTAATGAAATAAATATGTTAATTATCCCAATTCGTAAAAGTCGGGTCTCCGGAGACATTTGTATAAACTCCGTATTAAACTAGCTTAGTTCTTGTATACTCTTAACAATCTTCGATCAATCCCGACCAACGATAACAGGGAATTCTCTTTCCGAACCGAATCAAAATTTCGAATAATAATCGGAACTTAATCGGTACGGCCAATAATCTTCCTCCACAAGGTTTTATATACATAAATTTCTATAACCCTTTTTACCTCCAATTCTCCAAAATTATCATCTTCTACCTCCTACCAACTTAGAATTATTTTTACCTTTACCCCAGTAACTCATTTACCATAACTGTTAAATATAAATTCCTGGTGAAAGGACAGAAATGCCCCTATGAACAGTAAAACTCGGTCGCCGCCCAATTGACCTCCGACCGGCGATCTCCGGCCATCTTCTTGCTCCTCTCAAACTCCCCTACAACTTTCCTTTACATCACAACAACCAAATCCAACCCTAACATCAACAAATCGCGATGAACAGTAAATAAATCCTAAAATCTGGAAACCTTGATCGATTCCCTCACCTATATTGAAATCGTCCAATTCTCTGAAATGGAAGACACAGAGGACGACGGTGGACCTGCCCCGAACGACCGATGACGGTACAGTGGCTTGAACCGGCTAGAACCCGAAAATACAGTAAATTTTCGGGGGTTTCCTCTCTCTCCACGCAGCGGCGCTGCCCCGATTCGATGGCGTGCTGGGTTGCCGGACCTCCGCCGAGTCGAGGGAGATCGGTCACGCGTTCCACGGCAGCCGGTGGTGGCAGATCCCTTCGGCACAGTGAAGATGCAGTGTCGCCTAAGAGAAGAGAAAGAACGAATCCAGAAGAAAAAGAAAAGGACGCGGAGAAGAAGAGGGAGAAAAGGAAAACAGGAGCAGAAGAAATAAGTTTCCAAACGAGGAAACTTTCTAGAAACATAGGGGACCCCTAAATTTCCTCCGTTCCAACGGGAATTTACTCTCTAATTTCACTTATTACCTTCCAATAAAATCCCCACCAATTTTTACATTACCGACAACAATTCCGACCGTTAATTTTATTGTTCAAACCTTAATATCGACACCGTAAATCCACGGATAATGTAAGGAAGGTAACTCGCAGTAAAATTATAAGATTCGGGGTATGACATATTGAGCGCTGCCAAATTACTAGTCTGTCATATAAATTACATTTATATAAGCTACTCCATATTTTCATGCTCAAATCCATGTGCGTTCAGCGATCATTTGAATAATTTCATTGTGGATTGTCACGTGAGGAGATCATGAAACACATAAATAATCATATGGTTAGTTAAACTTGCCATAAAACGCAAAAACATTGAAAACAGTAACCATATGAAGGATTCAAGAAAAAACTAGGAATAAAACCCGTTTTTCTCAAGGAAAAAGGATTCATATGCGCGTTTCAGTGATTGTGAGGGCCGGTTCACCAATTTTTACTCTGGTTTTGGAGGTGTTCTTTTGACTGAACAATCCTAACATCCGTATGCATAACCTCTTCAAAGTTCATGGAAATCAGACTTCGGTAAGTGCCTGAGCCGGTTGCTTAAATAGTTCGGCCGGTTCGGTGACTTCCAGGCCGGTTCTTGGAGTGAGGCCCGCGGTGTTGGATTCGTAAGAACAAAATCTTCAAGTTCTCTGTTGGTGACGAAAACCAATTCGGACTTTATTCTGTCGATATTTGCTTGGAAAACATGGGACAGATTTTAGGGTTTCTTGGATGCGTAGGTGCATACCAGGTGCACATGGGGTGCGTGGCGGTGTCCAGGGGGTGCGCAGCGGTGCACATGGTTGCGTTAGGGGTGTGCAGCGGTGCACAGGAGGTCCGCAACCGTGGTGTGCACGGTAGAATTTTTTTCTGTCTTGGGTGGCGGCCTACGTGCTCTCTATAGTTAGAGCTAAATGATGATAACGTGATTAAGGAGAAAGTATAACGAGAATAACAGTCTATTCATTTATTGATAAAAATGTCTATTTATAGATATTATATAGTCTTCCAAATGATCTAGAATATCTATCAATATTGTAACATATACTAACAATAAAACTAGATCAAGTGCGTGTATTAGAACAATACATGCAAATATAATTTCCTTAAACAATATCTTTATTAAAAAACAAGGGCAAAATCAATCAGAACCGTGCAATGACGCGTAACGGCTACGCAGAAACTAGTCGGCCCTAGGTCTCGATTGAGTTTCGTTAATTAGATAAACCGATGAAATTGTTTAATGTTTAAACAATAACAATTTTCGAAAGATATGAGATTGGCCCACATACATTTTTGTTAATTAATTTTGGAGGAATAAGAAATTTTGTTGGTATTAATCAGCTCAACTGCCAAAGAAATGAAGAAGAAGCAATTCCTCACTCTTCTCTTCTCTTTTTTATTTATTGAATCCAATCCCTAATCCCCCATTCCCTCCTCTGAAATCTTTTCTTCTTCTCTGTGTGGGTTTCAGGCCATGGCGATTGCAGCGGCGGCTGTCATCGTTCCACTCGGCCTCCTCTTCTTCTGCTCCGGTCTCATCGTCAATCTCCTCCAGGTAACTCCCAATTCCAAATCCTTTCTAATTGCTTAGATTTGAGTGACGTGTTGGTTCTGGTTTAATGTACATATGTATGAGATTTTAGTATACATGCTTGTTTCAGGCATTTTGCTTTGTTTTTATTCGGCCTGTGTCGAAGAATGTACACAGAATAATCAACCGAGTGCTAGCAGAGCTGCTGTGGCTGGAGCTTGTTTGGATCATCGATTGGTGGGCTGGCGTCAAGGTGTTTAGCTGACCCCATATGTCTCATGTTTTTTTATTTAAAGTGATTTTATTGTTTTGCGCTCTTTAATCCAATCCGTTTATTTACATTTTGAGCATTGCTTTCCGATTTATGCTTTCTTCGGAGATGATTAAGTTTAGTTTTGATGAAGGATGGATTTACATGTGGTAAAAAATAGGCGAGATATGTTAGATGTTTACTTCCAAGTTGGGGGATGGGCTTTTAAGATGGTGAGCACTGAAATAGATGATCATTGAGAAACTTATGATAGAAAAAAAAGACGGCAACATATCCTCATTCTCTTAAGCTGCTTTGAGGTTTATTTGCTTCCTTGTCTGCTAGACCCTAGTTCTGTTTGGTCTGTGGTTTTGCCAATAAACTATAAATGTCTATGTAAATTATTACAGGGACCTTGGCCATCCTAACAAATTATTCTAGAGCTAGCCTGATAGGGTAATACCAGTGCTTTCAAAGGCAAAGCCGAGGCGTGCTTTAGTGCGAGGCGGAGGTAAAAAGCCTCTCCAAGGGAGACGCCGACACACTGCTGGAAAGGCGACCGCTCAGGTGTCAAGGCGGCACCTTTTGCAGAAAAAAAACGAAGGTTTCGGCGCCGATTCGAGGTTGAAGACGATGAAAAAGAATTTTTTTTCCTTCAAATGACGTCACTTCACGTTAAACCCCCCTTTTTGTCCGGGTGAAACCCTTCTATACATCCTATTGGGCATTTGGGTGGATATTTGGACTTGAACACATGAGTTTCTTCGATGGGCCTTTCTTTGGGGTTGTCTTTTATCTTCAAATTTACGTGGAAAATTGATTTATTTATGTCTAATATTGTTTATAACAATTTATATGTATCTAATTATAATAATAATTGTTGGAAAGTCGATTGCCTTATCGCCTCGGGGCTTTGCGAAGTCGTCTTCGTCTTTGTTTTCGCCTCTGAAAACATTGGGAATACCATTATTACGGCTTGAGAGCACCATTAATTTCTGCTTCACAACAAACTCAAGGATTACATTGTGGTGTTTGGCCTGGTCAGATCGAGTGAGAGAGATTGTTATGTTCTAGGGCGAAACTATAGAATAGATGGACTACGCCTTGCCAAGTTTTCTATAGAGAGAAAAGAAAGGTCTCCCAATTATGCCAATAGCCAAGGAGATGTGTAGTCCACCTTAATTCCTGCCTCCCACCTTCCATGCCGTAAGCTATCACTTCCAATGCCTACGTACGAGTACTCACTCATCTTTTGGATTTAGCCAGTACTGTAACTTACGATATTGGGTGCTTCAGTAGTAACTGGAGTTAAAAGCTCCTTATGTGGCTTGTGATGTGCCACACCGGTACAATGAGTGTCATTGCCCCATGATACTTCTCTATAGTTGATTGAGAACGTTTTTGCATGAGTACATAGGAGGTACTTAAAAGTAACACGTGTATCTGAATATCTGCAATATCAATCAATTTCAAAGGTGAATCATGATACCATGTAAAGTTTTTGTTAAGAATTTCTTCTTACATTTTCAGTCTTTTTAATCCTATCTGTGTTCTGTAAAGCATGTTGCTTAAAATTAGCAGTGATAATTTTAGGCTATTGTTATGGAATTTCTATAGAGTATCTTGAAATGGAACATCAAATATTGATTTTGTTAACCCTCTTTTCTGTAGGTCAAAGTATACACAGACCCTGAAACCTTCCGTTTAATGGGTAAGACTTAAAATTCTTGACTAGATTGATGTTTCATTGCGTTTAGGACCAAGTATATCTTTGTTTTTTCCCAAAATTATGCAGAAAGGGTTATGTATCTTGTCATGTGTTGTAGGTAAAGAACATGCTCTTGTCATATGCAATCATAAAAGCGATATTGATTGGCTTGTTGGATGGGTTCTATCTCAGGTACACTGTCTATATATTATTGCTGTAATCAATACGTGCACAGATACATGCAACCAGATACCAATGTCAAAATGAATGATACATATCACCTATTAAAAAGCATGGCCACACTTGTTTATTTATTGGTTTATGTAAATGATCTGCTTACTTGATACTCATTGTAGTTCACAAAAGATGTTGCATACTAATGAACTTGTAATTTTTGTTCCATATTATAATCTACACAGCTGGTTCTGAGTTAACTTATTTATGCAGCGGTCAGGTTGCCTTGGCAGTTCATTAGCTGTAATGAAGAAATCATCCAAATTTCTTCCGGTATGTTCCAACCTAAGATGTCTTTCACCTTGTGTTAGATGAAGCTGATTAGACTTTTGAGTTCAGTTCATATTTATATGCTAGGCTTCCAACAGTGGGATCTTCCACTTAAGCTTTTTGTGTATATAATATATGCATTGTAAAAGGTGGAAGGGTTGTTTTTTAATACTAATAGATTGCTTTTTGGAAATGAAACTAAATATATTAAATTTTGAAGTATTTACTCTTCAGTGCTTAATTGAGCTACCTTGTCCAGAAAAAGAAACAATGTTTTGCTTAATTTCTGAATGTTGGTTTGCCAATTTCCACTTTTTTTATGGAAGCCTGTAACTGGTGTATAGTAATTACTGTCATTTATACGTCATTTTCATAAGCATTGTCATTTTCGGTTTTTCTGGTCTCCTTAGTCCTTATCATGGAATCTGACGCCTTATATATGCAGGTAATAGGGTGGTCAATGTGGTTTTCTGAATATCTCTTTTTGGAAAGAAGTTGGGCAAAAGATGAAAACACAATAAGGGTAATGATGAATTTGTCATATATACATGAACTTGCAGACATAATAATAGAGATATACATGGACACTCGTATGCATTTTTTAAGGTAAATTTTTGCCTTAAAAGTTACATGGAACTGTCTAGGAGGTTCGTTAAATTGGAATACAATTTTCCGTCAATAAAAGTTATATTAAAGTTTTGCCTTGATAATTGTGGTGCAGATTTTTTTTTGAGGTAAATTTTTGCCTTAAAAAGTTTTGCATCATAATACACCATCACACCAATGTTGTTTGCTACTGTTAGTGGTAGATCAATGTTTTGGTTATTTCAGGGAGACCTTGTCCCTTGCATTTTCATTTTTATCAAATGAAAATTATTTTGGTCATGAAAAGGCAATTTTTGTTGGTCTATACCTATCTAGGTAATACAAGTGGTTATCGTAGAATTTAATGCTGCTGCTTATCCTGTGGTTTTGGCATCTATCGGTTGAGTGGTGTGTTTCTCCATCTGAATTCTCCCCTTCACTTCAATTTGTTTCTCCCTTATCTTAGCTATCTTCCCTAGTTTAGCTATTTCTCCATTGCTCTATACGGGTACTAAATCAACGTAATAGCAGGTGAACTTCCTGGGCCAACTTGTCTTATGCGTGTCATCCTTTTGTTTTTAAGGACTAATACCCAACACTGGTATTCTGGTATAGGTATTAATCTGTCTACCTTTTTAATATCCTCATTGGTCTCATTTGAGTGTTATCTTATTATGTTTGCAGACCGGTATTCAACGGCTGAAAAACTACCCTCAACCCTTTTGGTTAGCTCTTTTTGTTGAAGGTACTCGCTTTACACAGGCAAAGCTTTTGGCTGCACAAGAATATGCAGCCTCGACAGGGCTACCTGTCCCTAGAAATGTTTTAATTCCTCACACTAAGGTATAGGTTTTAGTATATTTTGATTAGTATTTTGAGAGAACAATAGTTATTTGCTTTGGAATCTTCTCTCCAGCATGAATAAAACATAATGACCTCGGATCCTCCTCTACAAGAGGGCCATAATTCTCTGTTGCACAAACACACTGGCTTATTTCAATTTATTATGTTGTTTTCAGGGTTTTGTCTCAGCAGTAAGTCACATGCGCTCATTTGTTCCAGCAATATATGATATAACGGTGGCTGTTCCTAAAAGTTCGCATGCACCTACCATGCTAAGACTTTTTGAGGGGCGACCTTCTGTGGTAAGTGTATTCACTCTACATCAGATCTTCAAAATGACTAAAGTAGTGGTTGAAATGTGCTATAAAGTTAATTCACATTGTGTGCCCGCTCCTAAAAATTCATCTGCACCTCCAATGCCAAGACTCATTGAATCATACCCCAACTGGCAGCACCCATGGGCCCTTTGTATATTTTGATTATTCGTCATATAACTTGTAGTTTTCCTTGGTTGATGGTCTCTTGTAGGTGCATGTGCACATCAAGAGGCATGTGATGAAGGACTTGCCTGAAACTGATGATGCTGTTGCACTATGGTGTAAAGATGCATTTGTGGCCAAGGTGGTTTCTATACATGTGATGTATTGTTTTAATTATAGGCATTTCTCTTCGGATATGTGAAAAAGGAATGTGTGAACCATCTTTTTCGGTAGCACCTACATCCGGGCGAATGCCACATCTAGGTTGGACACTGCTACATCTGCCTACATAAGGTGGGATGCAGGTGGTACCAAAGATGGTGGTTCATCTCTATACTTTTGAGATGTGAAAATTACTAATCTGGAATCTGCGCATTAATTTCATGGTTTTTGGTTCTTTGTGTTTGCTTCTGGTTTACTAGGATGCATTATTGGACAAACATGCAGTGGAGCAAACTTTTGGTGATCAGGAATTGCAAATCACTGGCCGGCCATGGAAGTCACTTGTGGTGGGTTAGCTGCTCTAATAACCTAGCAAACTAGTCAGTGATGTTTTCCATGATTTGCTTACAAGGGTGTCATCAAAGTACTGCTAGTTAACATATGCCTTGCACAGGTTGTTACGTCTTGGGCGTGTCTACTGATTTTTGGGTCCATAAAGTTTCTGTACTGGTCTTCACTTCTGTCCTCGTGGAATGGCATTGCATTCTCAGTATTTGGTTTGGGTATTGTTACCATTATTATGCAGATCTTGATTCGGTTTTCTCAGTCAGAGCATTCGACCCCTGCCAAGGTGGCTCCTACAAAGCTTAATAATGGACAGTCTCCTGGCAAACCAACCAAACAGCAATAGTTTACAGCTTCAGTCCCAAGCCTTTTATAACTGGGGAACACGTGACTCATGCTGCCTCTGTAGTTTGTCATCTCTCCCTTACCTTAGTGTGGCTGTCTCAAAGGTCATTTAGATTTTGTAAAACTCCTGTCTATGCCTATCAAGTCATTAACTGCTCTACTTGAGTTGGGTATTTTGTGCATATCCTCCTTAACAATGGCCGGTGAAAAAGGATACGACTTTGCTTTTGCTTCCATCAGTTCTGACTTCTAATATGAGAATAACATTTATTTATTCTTATTTTCAATTTGAGAAAGATGAGACATTTTTAATTTAAGATGAAATTGGTCAGACAGACTGTTGAACCGTTCAGCCATAAGGATGAGCCTGCCAATAACTTTTAGGATAACTAGGACAAGCGGTAACTAAAACCTTTTTATCGCCGCATAACAAAGCCTCTGAAATTTTAGTCAAATTCTAGAAGGATGGTGCTATTAACACACCGGTTTTGCTATTAACACATTTTCAAACAATTTTACATATAACTACCTAAACTATCTTTCCTTCAATCTATTTGGTTTTCTTTTTTATTTGTCTACTTTCTAATCTTTTTCTTTGAAAACTCAAAAGCCATCGACTCACCACATGAAGGCACACTGGTTTTAATCCCCCTATAGTTCACCCATACCCATCACACTCATTATTCAGAATCAAACCCGCATCACTTAAATACTCTTAAGCAAGATTAAAGTACTCCTTCACAAATGAATTGGGATACTGATTCACATCAGCTAAAGTTGCGGCCATGGACTTGGCGTCGCGGATGAGTCGACGCATTGAATCTCTTCTCAGCTTCCTCAGGGAGGTTTGCCAAGTGCTCTAGTGTTGTCAAGATAATAATTTAAATCCGAAGTTCATCCTCAAGTCGAAGATTGCCCATTAGAACACAATCTTCCTTCGAGACCTCCCGAGGTCATCGGACACCAATTTACAACTTTGCCCCTAAGTAGATTTCAATCTAAAATCGTAATGTACGTAAACTTAAACCGAATTAAACCCGAGCCTGTCACAATGGTACCCAAAATCTATAAACTACATATCAACGTGCTCGTATCGATGAGTACAAGATGATGAGACAAGCTACTGTCCCTGAATGTATCGACGAGTACCACAGGCGGCTGCGCGTGGGCCTCACGCGCCGCCCCTCAAAACACCGAATTGCAATAAACTTCCAACAAGAAACTTGTAGATCATGGCAATAGAAACACTTTTATACCTGGAGGTTAAGTCTGATTCGGACCGGAACCGCCGCAAAACGCCGCCGCAAGGTAAAAACTCTGATCTGCCACTCCACGTTTTGAATTGAGCTTCACCACCACCATGGATCGAACTAGCATCAAGAGGCGAACAAAACCTGATCGGTTTCAGCCCCTCCCATCGCTGCTTGCCGGAAACAAAGTCGGATCTTGATCAAACCCGAATAGGTTCGGTTTTTGTTTCGATCCCGTCGAACGAGGATGAATTGTCACAAACCGCCACCACAGGGAGACTCGCACCGTCGCGACGAAGAGAACCCGACCGGCCCTGCCTCTTGGGTCGACCGGAGTTGGCCGTAAAAGCCAGGTCGGGTCAACCGGGTCCGGGTGGGGTCAGTCGGATAATTTTGATACTGAAGGAGAGCGCGCGCGAGAAGAAAGAGAAGGGAGAGAAGAAAAAATGACCGGTTTCCAAAAATGGAAACACACTCCTATTTATATTAAAACCCGTTACTTCCTCTAATCGTAACTTTTCCATTCAGTATCCGACTTACACTTTTCGCATGTCCACGAACTCGTATCGTCGAGCACTACAACTCTCGTGAAGGAAGTTTTGCTAGAAAATCGACGTAGCAAAAAGTCAACCTTTGACCCTTTAAATAAAACGTTTCCGAGCGTCCCTTAACTCCGAACAGTTCGGCACTCTTCCCGAAGGTACGAATACGTGCCAATACCACTAAAATTTCCAAATTTTACACTCGTTAAAACTTCGGGGAAATTAACAGTGCAATTACAACCCTCTGTAACCCGCTTGGTCCCGGTAAAAGGGTAAATTTGGGACGGGGTGTTACAGTAGGAACGTAACGATCATTCTATGGTCAACTACTCACTTTTCTAGTTTGACCAGGAAAGATTAAAGATAGACTTTAGGATTGACCAAGTCATTCTTGGATTGATCAAGAAATTGACCAAGTCTACTGAGTTGGTCAAAGTTGACCAAAACTCGGTAAACTCGACAAACTCTCCGTTTATTTTTCCTGACACTAGAGTCTAATTATTTAATGCCTTTATTCTCAAACCGGGCGAGAATTGAGATTATTACTTATTCGGTACTTACGTCTTTCTGTAGCATAATTAATTTTTAAAACCTTTAAATCATTTAACCGTAGTGGTAAAAACGTAAAAAAATTAGTCTTCTACTGTAAAAGTCAAAAGTCAACCATGAATAGTAAATGTCAAAGGTAAACTATGAATAGTAAAAGTCAACGGTCAACTATGAATAGTAAAAGTCACCGGTCAACTATGAATAGTAAAAATCAACAGTCAACTGTAAATAGTAAAAGTCAACATTCAACCATGAAAATAGTAAAAGTTAACAGGCAAATGTCAACTTGTGAATAGTAAAAGTTAACCAGTGCATAGTACTCAGGTAAAACTGTAAAACCGTAAAAGTTAAACAGTAAAAATAGCAGGTTTTAATATTGAAAACTAACAGGGGTATTTTGGTCAATTCATCTCACGGTAAAACTGTAAAAAAAAACAAATCTACTGCGGTAAAAACTAGGGTTTTACCCCTGTTTACCGATCGACTGGTTCACCGGAAAACAAGCATTTTCTGGCCAAACCAGTTTCCAACAACTGCAAAATCCTCTTATACAACACCCAAGCATCTTAACCATGTAAAAATATAGAGAAAAGACTGAGATTTTACCCTCGAAGTCGAAATCCTAGTTTTTCCGGCGATTCTCCTCCGGCGGAGCTCTGCTCGCCTCCTCCTTCCTCCTCCTTCTAGGCGGCTTCTGGTGCTGCCTGGAAGCTCTTTGCTTCTCCTCTCAGCTGGTTTCACGTCGAGGAAGGGTGTGCAACCTAGCAGCTTCCTCTCTCCTCCTGCAGGCGGCGGACAAGGCGGCGCTGGCTCGGTTGAGGGTCAAGGTGTGGTCGCCGGAGCTATGCGAACTCAATAGTGGTGGCGGTGAGGCAACAAGCACGCCGGTGAGGCTCGCCTGAGGGTGGTCTCGATCGGTTGAGGAGAGAGAGTGCTCAAAGAGGAAAGAAGAAGAGAAAAGAAAGGAAAGAAAAGAAAAAGAAAAAGGAAAGGAGAAGAAAAAGGAAAGAATATAAGGAAGAGAGAGAAAGATTTTTATAAAACCTTTTATCGATGGCCACGATTCGTCGAACGAATCCAACGGCCACGATCTCGTCCGACTATTAAAATAATGAAAAACCTGAAAACGTTTTTTGTAAATTACACCTTGAAAATAATTTGTTAAAACAAGTCCATAAAACAGGACAAATACACAAGTGGCGACGTTCGCTCTAATATTAAAATGTTAGAGTGCATTCTCGACGTATCGTAAAGAAGTTGTAAATAAACCCTAGAGGTGTCGGAAAATTAATAAAATTAGTCGGGGTCTCACAGTACTTCCCAGCCTAGGGCGCTGACCCTACAAGAATTATCTGTCAGTGATATGTAATAAATTTTCTGATTAAAGTATAAGGATTGAACCTATACCTGAGGTTCTATATCTTCATCTGAATCCTCTGGAAAAGGCCTCTTTCTTCTTCGTGGCATTGGAGATAGGTTTTCAATTGGTGGAGAAGAAGGGGGTTCGATAAACTGCTGCAATAAGTTATGAACGTTAGTAGGTGATCTTAAGAGCAGATAAGTTTTAAAGAAAGAATTAAAGTACGTACCTTGTTAAAAGAACTCACTTGGCCACTTGAGCCTTCCATGGTGGTTCTATCTTGAGGATGGATCTGGAATTTCTTTTCCTTTTCTGTAAATGGCTCTAAAGTGTTAAAAACGGTCTGCATCCTAGAATTCTCCACGAACGTTGATCCAACATGCTGCATATTCCGGAGAGACTTGTTGGGTGTATAGTAGTATTTCTTTTTCAAGAAGGATGACTACCTTGAACCCTTGAACTTGATATGGGTAGAGCCGGAGTCTGAGGGGGAAATTGGTATGAAACACCAAGAGGTGTACATGTTTATACTTTGCAGTAGTGGGAGAGGAATATGTTGAGAAAATCTTAGCTTTCAGGCAAAGTGAGTTAGGGCATATAACTCAAAGTCTCCGGTCATGGGAAGTCGTAGATCAGTAATTGAGATAGCTTACGAAAACAAGTAGTTACCTTTTACAAATTGACTTTTGGTCCATATGAAACAATGTGCCAGACAAGAGGGGTATCGTTGTTTCCAAAACAGCTTGGCAGAATCTAGTATGAGTTTATCTAAGTTATACAAGTATTGGAAGCATTCTGAGTAAGGAGGACCACGAAATTAGCGTAAGCTAGAAAAAGACATTTCAAGGATCTTGTCACTATGAACTAGATTCAGTTGAGGACTTTGAAATGGAGGAAAATAAAGTTGAAGCCAAAAGTCTAGGACTCAGAGGGGGCCATAAACTTCATGATGGTTGAATGGGGAAAAAGATAATGTAAAGCATGCCTAGTTTTATGGGTAATAAGTTGATCCTGACTCCTTGATATAGAAGTTCAGCAATATGTACCCAGTTGTTGGTTGGTTTATCAGTGGTGCTGCACTCTATGTACTTGAGTAGCCATAATTGGAGAAATGCTAGTCCCCCACGTTCATTTTCAAATTGAGAGTAATGAGAGACCCAGGCTTCATATGACTTTACGATTTCTGGGCGAGGCAGGTTGAAGGTGAAGTCAATTGGGGTAGTGGGCTCGATGGAGTGAGCATATTGCGTGTCAACAACTGGGAGTCTGGTGATTGCATATAGTTCGAGTAAAGTGATGCCCATCTGTCTAATGGAAAATTGAAAGTATTACTGGAGGTATCCTAGAAACATACCACTGCCATCATTGGAGGGTGGTTTCTGCCACCATGGATGAGTGCGAAGCATAGTTCAATGACGTCTGCAATTCTGACCTATTCCCATCGTTCTTGATCTAGTGTTTTGCGAGTCGCGTACCATTTGCATTTTTTGGGAGTGGGTTTTGACCAGAAGCCAATCTAAGGAGCATGTTCACTGCTTTGCCACTTTGAGAAATTTGCAGCATCACCGCGGGCGATTAGTGTTCGAATCCGTGATGCATGGTGATAGGCTTGAAGATGTCTTTTAGTGGTTTCTTTTGGGTATGGACCAAGGGCAGTGGATCTGTTGGAAAGGAGTTCAATGGTGGAGCTTGTTCCTCTGGGTTTGAGTGGAGACATTTGTTTTTTGTATCCTTCAACAAGAGATTGAGATATCCTTGGAGCCATGGTAGAGTTTGATTTGAGGAGGCTGATGTTTCAGAAAATTGTGTTTGAGAGTTCAAGAAATCACCTAAATGTAAGATAGAGTTTGAAAGGAAATAGATAAGGAATAAGACAAATCAAAATTATACAAATAAGATTAAAACATCTCCTGTGAAAAATATAGTTCAGAAGATACGTAAAATAATGAATTTAAACGACAACATGAAATCATATTACCCAACCATTTTCCCACTCTTACTTATGAGTTAGGCAAGACTTAGTCATCCCTTATAAGTAACTCAACAAACACATAGTTATGGATTCGCTAACACTTAGTCATCCCTCATGAAGTACTAACTGATAGACTAGAGCTTTAAACTGACTGTAACCAATCACCCGACCAAGACTTGGTTCCCAGTTTACTTTACTGTCACCACCACTAAGGCACCTAATCATCACTAAGATAGACTCTCACAACTAATACATTCTCTCACCACTAAGGCACAAGTCCATCGACATACAACATCCAACAAGTCTTAACAACCCAATCTTGACACAATATGATATCATGCAACATAGGAAGAGCAACAACACCAACATTAATCGGGCCAACACAATAATCACTCTATTTGCCAAAACGCATCAACAATGCATTCATTCTCAACAAGGCCTAATTATTCACATAATAGACATTTCTCCCATAATCATCACCAATACATTTATAGTTCATACGCAAATCCTCAAAATCGTTTTTATATGAAAATTATTTTACTTACCCATGAATCGTAGTCGATCAAGCCCATATATTTTTAAAACACCAAAAAGTTTATTTTAAGAACACGATTCCACAATTTACTGTAATGAACTATAACACATATATTTCTCCGAAGACAAAGTGAGATTTATTCGCCTTATTCTCCCGCTGTGTCTTCACAATACAAGCCCCAAGCACAAACCACACTTCTCAAGTCATCTAGACATCACAATCATTAATCTTATTACTATTTCCTTCCTCTGAGACCTCCTTAGGTTATCGGACACTTAACAACTCATTAGCATTGTCCCCCTATGTTCAGATTCCCTTTAACTAAAAAAATGTAACCTAACCCTAACTAAACCCTAACATGCCTCATAGGTAACAAAAAATTACAACTCACAGATCAGCGTGCTTGTATCGACGAGTACGTGATGTTGGGACAGACTACAACCCCAAACGAAGTCGGACATGCTGCCACAGGTGATTGCGTATAGGCCCATGCATTACCCAAAAACCTGCAAATTAGCACCACTACAATAGCTAGCACCTATATCAAGGCAAAATGATCGGTTTTATACCTGAAGTAGCTGCCAAATCGGCCTGAAACCACCACAGACGCCGCCGCAAGAGAAGATTCTAACTCAAGCACTCCTCATATTGAATCGAGCTTCAAGGCCACCAAGGATCAAACCAGAACACCGAGAACTTCTTTTTTGGACCGTGTTTAGGACTCATCGCCGTTGCACTCCAGAGAACGAGTCGGATCGTTGTCAGACCCGAGTCGCCTCTGTGTGAGCTTCAATTCTCATAAACCTGACCAGCCCTACCGTCTAAGTCGACCGGAGTTAGCCGTAAAAGCCAGGTCGGTCAGGTAGGCCAGATTTGGGTCAGGTCAGATGGAAAACTCAGATACTGAAGGGCGAGACATGATAAAAAGGATAGAGAAAGAGAGAGAGAGAGTGTGTGTTTGTGAAATAAAATAGGAAACCCTAGAATTTTCTATTTATACTAAAAACTCTCGGAAAACCACCAACTTCTATTGACCATAACTTCCTCATATGAAATTTGTTTTACATTTGCCACGTGCGTACAGACTCGTATTGCCGTGCTCTACAACTTCCGTGAAGAAAGTTTCTTTAGAATCCCAACGAATAAAAAGTAAACTCTTTAACCCATTGATTAGAGCCTTTTTCGAGTTATTTAAATTGTCCAAACACTTCTACTATTCTCTCGAGCTACAAACCTCACTAACTCCGCTTAATAATTTCTAAAAATAATTTATAAATTTCTCGAGTATTACAGTCTAAGTTACGGAAAGTTATAACATTCATTACATGTAAAATTAGTAAAAACCAACACAATTTTCTAGGATTTTTGGTATACCAACATTTGTTGAGTTCATTTTGTTTTTTTTTCATTGAAATTTGCTAATTCCATTTAGCAACACCTAAAAATAAAGAAAATTGACCCCAAAACAATGACCGTCGATCAAGCGGACGGGTACGATTATGTCGTCCCGGCCCCGCGTCTAAATTCGCAAAAACCTGCGATGCTTTAATAGACGAGCAAACCCTCTCTTAAACCCCTCGCCGCCACTCGCTTCTCTACTTCTCACCTTTCTTCGCAGCCAACCGCCGCTATGGCCTCAGCTCAAACCTTAGAGGTACCTTTTCTCTCTCGCTCTCTCTCGCTCTCTCCAATTTTGAGGTTTCGGCGCCGAACTGAGGCTTTAATTGTGTTTGTTTTACTATTGGCAGGTTGCGACGGAGTCGGTGACGGCTGTCACGTTCAGCTTCTTCACCGACGAAGAGGCGCGAAGGCAGAGCGTTGTGAAGATTACGAAACCGGATTTGGTTGACGAATTAGGGACGCCGGTGTCAGGTGGGCTTTACGACCCGGCAATGGGCCCTCTCGACGACAGAAGCGACACGCTGTAATGTCACTCCTCACTGTTTCAGCTTATTTTGCTTTTAAACTTTCCGAGAAAATTCTATTGATTGTTTTAGCTTATTGCTGCCAACGCATAGTTTGAATCCTCACTAGTTAAATGTTAGACCGGAGGCGAATTATGGTGGCTGAAAATGAGGGATATCATGTTTTTTTAATATGGTTATAACATTGGATGATATTTACCTACTTGAAGATTCAATGGGGTTTAATTGAGTTGTGTTGTCCCAATTTATGATGTGACATTGAGTTAAGCTTATCAATATGTATTGTTACCAGTTGCTCCCCCTTCTGTTATAAGTTTGTTTGAACTTATTGTTCATTGAGTGTGCTCTTTTTTTATTTATGCAGTTGCACAACATGTGGTCAGAGGTCATTTAATTGCCCGGGTCATTTTGGTCACATAGACGTTGTTTTGCCCATCTATAATCCCTTGCTTTTCAACATTCTTTACAAACTTCTACAAAGAACCTGTCTCGGATGTTTCCATTTTCGATCAAGCAAAGAGCTGGTAAGTGAAATTTGGTGGGGGTAAAATTAATGCTCTGAAGGCTTCATTTGTTGTTTTAAGAAGTTTAAGCCTTGACCTTTCCTGTTGACACACTAATTTCTGTGCTCTTCTCTTTTTTTTTGGGTAATGTAAGGTTGAAAAATGTGTATCCAAATTGGAACTCGTGATGAAAGGTGATGTCGTTGGTGCAAAAAGATTAGACTCTGACACACCTAATGTATACTCATTTCTTGACGAGGACGGGGAAGGAAATAATATCGACAGAGACAAGCATTCAAAACCGGAAAGATGGACTTCTCTTCAGTTCACAGAAGCAATGTCTATTTTGGAAGATTCTTTAAAGACACAACAAAAGTGCAAGAACTGCAATTTTAAGAATCCTAAAATCACTAAACCAACTTTTGGTTGGTTACAGATGGTATGGTATTCCATCCTTGCCATTTAACAAGTGTCAGAACGAGTCATGTTTGTGTCAGTATTAGTTAGGCAACAACAACTTTTAAGAATAATTTGTCACTTAAAATTAGAAAATCTCATTGGCTTGGATTTTGTGCCGTTTGATATGATATCAAAGGTTGTTTTGGTCACCTAGCAGCCACTTATAGTTGAACTACTATTATGCAACTATTTTATTGGATTGTTAGCCTTTACTCATTTGGTACAGGTGGGGTGGGGTCATAGGTTTGAATCTTCATCTGAAGAAAAAAAAGAAACTAGTGATTTAAAGTTAAAAAGAAAAAGATTTCAGTTTTTTACTGTGTTGTTCTTAATGGCTCTTAGATTACTTTTTTATTAGTCCTCTTACCTTTGTATGTTTTTTCCTATATTTCTAGGCATTTCCAAAACATTCTCTGTGTTTTTGTTTTTGTTTTTTCTTTACTTCTGCACAAGCAAAAGACACATCAGGGTTCTGATGTTCTTAGTTTTTTTGTCTGACAGTAATTTTTGGTCTGCCTTTAGTTTCATTGATAAAAAGCTGTTTTTTTTAATTCAAAAAAAAAACAAATAAGATTTAGTTGCACTTCACAGACTAGTCTATATCCTATATTTTCTTTTGCATTGCTGGGCTCAGCCTTGTTATGTACTGGATTCATTATTAGTTTTTTATTTCTTGATGTTTGTAGACTGGCGCGGGCAATGCTAGAGAAAATGTTATCAGAGGATGCAAGCTGGTAGGACCTTTAAGTGTTCAAGACGAGGGTGAATCTTGTGGTGTTGATATTGATGCAGGCATATCTGATATATCTTGTGGATCCTCTCTTGTGACTCAAGATACTGCAACGAAGAAGAGTAAAGGACAAGATAGCAAAGAGCTCAGTGAGTTCTTTATGCTGAATTCAGCTTTATCCGGAGATCTAAAACCAACTGAGGTGAGTTCCTAGCAAGTTTGGGCTTGTTACAGCGATCAGTGATTGATATTATTGTTGTCTTCAGTCTATGCATGGAGAGGACTTTCATAAATCCTTTTTAGTTTTTACTTATGGGAGGTGCCTTATAATGTTCTCTTTTCCTTCAGGTTAAAGGAATAATGAGGCTTTTGTGGACAAATGAGACTCCTCTGTGCTCTTTTCTTAGTGATATCCAATGCCAAGGCGTTGAGGGAAAGGAAGGTTACTCTATGTTTTTCTTAGAGACTGTTCTTGTACCACCAATCAAATTTCGTCCTGCAGCCCATAGTGGTGATTCTGTACGTATATTTTATTCTCTCTCTCTCTCTACTTCCATGTGCAAACATCTATTATGTTTGTATATTGGATTGTGGATCCCTGTGATTGCAAGTCTTTTGGTAGTGGGGATAGAGGGAGAAAATCCAGACCCCTGTCTTTCTATCTTTTTATTCATTCATTCAGTCTTGTGGGTTAGTGTTCATAAATAGACTTACTAATCTCAAGTTCAAGTTTGCTCGTGGGATCTACTTTTCTAAAATGCTTACCTTGTCTCAATTTTGGGAGAACTTCTGAATTACTTAGCAACCCTTGAAAACTTAATTAACCATGAGATCTAAACTACAGTTCAGCTGAGATTTGGAACTTCATGTTGACTGGCGGTTAGGTTAAGAATTTGTGTGAATGACTGAGGTGGAGGAATTATGCTACCTGTTCAAGGATTTCAAGATTGTAAATTAAAATTAAGGATAGAGGTAGTTGCTCTATGAACCAGCCATATGTGCATGTTATTCAGGCTTTGCTTAATGACATTGCTGGTGTCGATAGAGCTAGAAATTTTGCATATTTGTAGCCAAACAAAAGAAAACCTATATGAGTGCTTATGGTTTTTCCCTCGTAGTTCATGGTTCATATTCTTTCCGATGATGTAAGCTGTCCGAGGTTTGATAGAGGGGAGTTGATTTGGATAGCAACTGTCCACCAGGTTGTAGTTTTCTTGGATTGTGGCCTATGCAAAGTGCAAAATACCAGATTGATGTTTATTCTTAAACTGGTGTATTCTGTGTGTGAGGCCAGAGAGAATGTGTGTTGTTCTTTAGTTCATTGTTTAGTTATAGCCTTCAATCTCAGAGATGCAGGGATGGTTTGGGCGTACCCCGAGGTGTTTGTACTGTTGAGTACTGGGCCCCTTAGGGGTTCTGGTTGGGGTAAGATAGCCACCTTTCTTTGGAGAGGTGCAGGGTCTTGGTTATTTTGATCGTTTGAATGAAAACGGAGTTATTTGAGATGTAGTTGTTTACTGGTTCTGTTTCATTGTGTTTGGGGATAATCATTGTCAGTCTTTCTTCTGTTTTTGTTAGGTTGGAAGGCTTCTATTGTTTAGGGAGTTTTCTATACTTGGTTGTGTTCTCAATGCTTTATAATATATATGAGTTAACTGTTAGTTTGCTGCTTGTTTAGTTGGATGGTTTTTTCTTTGGAGTTCTAAATGATTTTTTACTTATGAAATTGCCACATTATAAGCTCCTAGTAGGCTACTAGTAAGCTAATAATTCAAATAATGTATGATGGCCTTCTACTTGAAGTTAATCGTGTATATTTTATGGGTGTTCGATTTGTTCGTACCTAAAGAGGGTGTGGAATAATCTTCTATCCACCTTCTCTAATTCTATCCCTTGGGTCATGTATTTTCCATTTGTTGTTTCTCTTAGGTAATGGAGCATCCTCAAACTGTTTCATTGAGTAAGGTGGTTCAGACAAATACTTACTTGAAAGACGCTCTCCGTCAGAACAAACAATCACTGACAATTCGGCGTTGGAGGGAACTTCAAGATTGTATAAATCTAATGTTCGATAGCAAATCTGTTTCGGGTGAGTAATTGTGTATTTCATATATTTTCTTATGGTTTATAGTTTCCTTTTTCTACCCCCACCCCCCTTATCAGTATTCTTCTGTTGCACTTGTTTTTGTTATTCTTTTTTTCTAAGGTAAAATTTTAGAAGAATGAAGCTTCGACTACACCCATCCAACTGAGGAATTGACAACCATGAAAAGATGATTATGATAGCAGTTGATGTAGCACTGGGGAAATAGTGGGAAGAAGGGGGGGTAGCAGAACTAGAACAGGGAGAAATGAAGGGAACTTTGTGCATCTATTCTCAGTCTATAAGAAAAATAAAGATAAGAAAATGACAATAATTACCAGCAACTTAAATAATACTAAAATGGGAGAAAATTAAAAATAAATGGGCTGATAGTAGCTGCTGGCATGGCTAAAAGGGGACAATTTTTCATGCTTTTGGGACCTTTGGTTATTGTGTACTACTGACTCAACCACCTTTAGCAATCAACATTCTACCATGAATCGAAGAGAAAAATAAGAACTCTCTACATGAAAACTATGCTTGCATGAGTGGCTACTTTTCTTTCGAAACATGCTACTTATTTTATTTTATTTTATTTAATCTATATATAATATGTTCTACATTCAGAAATACTTATTTTATTTAATATGTTCTATATATATGAATTTTATTACATGCTTTATTTTTTTTATATCTCGTATATGTAGTAATTAACCTGCATTTATATGTACTTAATTTTAGGTCAAGGTAAATCAGATGCTTCTGGAATATGTCAGTTGCTGGAGAAGAAGGAAGGCATGTTCCGCCAGAAAATGATGGGGAAAAGGGTTAATCACGCATGCCGGTCTGTTATATCCCCAGACCCCTATTTAGCTGTTAATGAGATTGGAATTCCTCCAATCTTTGCATTGACATTAACATATCCTGAGGTATGGTTGACTATTGGGATTGGTGGCTTCAAATGAGCCGCAATGTTGGCACTTACTTTAATTTTCTTAACTTCTATAATATCAAAACTTGTTAATTAGTCCCTTTATTTCTTAGTTTGTTTCCGTGTGTTGTTACTTCTCAGTTTAAATTCTTTAGTCTTCACACCCCACCCCTTTGTTCTTACCCTCTCGGATTTTCGTCCATTTATGTTAAGTACCACTAAAGAATTTATCGAATACCCCACTTTTTATCTTCATCATCCAACAACAAACTCGATGCTTAATTTTTCCGTCTTCCTCTCCAGTTCTGTAGCCATGTCTGTGCCTTAAGGTTGTATGTTTTATATATGTATCCATAGTTTATGTTTGCCTCTGATGAAAAATGCATGGTGAAACAAACATGTCTTGAATAATTCATTATTTTTATCCATATGAAGGATGAGCTGTGTTAGGGTCTGGTATTCATATTGCCCCTCTTTTTTTGTGTGAATAAATCTTCCATTTTTATATGCTTTTATTTTACTCTTTGTAACTCATAATGCAGAGAGTTACTCCGTGGAATGTTTTCAAGTTAAGGAATGCTATTGTCAATGGTTCTGAAATCCATCCTGGAGCTACACACTATATTGATAAAAAATCTATCAAGTTGCCGCAAAAGCGGAGAGAGCGCATTTTATTGTCACGAAAGTTACCTTCTTCAAGAGGGGCAGGGACACAACATGTGAAGGGATCTGACTATGAAAACAAAATGGTACTCCGTCACTTGCAAGATGGGGACGTTGTTCTTGTTAATCGCCAGGTATGCCATGATTAATGTGTATATTCATAGTTTGCAAAGTTAGTGCTATTTAACCATACTAGTGTAAGGCCTAGTTTGGTACAGCTTCGCTTTTAAAAAAAATCATCTTTTATCTAAACTTCTATATTTTATTGTGTCAGTGGAAGCATATTTTAAAGCAGCCTTGAGGTTGCTTTTAGAAGCTGCTATCTAAACTTCCAAAATATTTGATATAATGTGAATTTTGGATTATTACGCCTGTGCTGGAATGCTAATTTGTTTGATCTTTTCATTTAACAGCCTACACTTCACAAACCCAGTATAATGGCTCATATAGTTCGTGTATTGAAGGGGGAGAAAACATTACGCATGCACTATGCAAATTGCAGGTTTGTTTTCACATGTACATATAAAATCTAATACATGTTTATTTGATTATTAATTGAGATTTAGGTGTTAAACTACATCTCGCAAGCACATGGCATTTGGTGATTTTATTAACTCTTTTGATTTCAGTACATACAATGCTGATTTTGATGGTGATGAAATGAATGTTCATTTTCCTCAAGATGAAATTTCTCGCGCTGAAGCTTATAATTTGGTGAATGCAAATAATCAATATGTAAAGCCCACAAGTGGTGCCCCCATTCGAGCCTTAATTCAGGTATTACAGGCGTTTATTGGTCCTAGTTTCTATGTCAAACTAAGGATATTTTAAGTTCTTAGGTTATTCTACAATTGCAGCTTCTAACCACATCGAATTGGAAAATTTCAGGACCATGTTATAAGTGCTGTCCTCCTTTCAAAAAAGGACACCTTTCTCCTCTTGGATGAATATAATCAGCTTCTTTATAGTTCATCTGTTTCAGCATGTGGTTCAGACACTTTTTCTGGCAAACCAGGTCAAAAGGTTTTAACATCCAGCTCTGAAGATGAAATGCAGCCCCTTCTTCCTGCAATTTGGAAACCGGTGCGTCTGTGGACTGGAAAGCAGGTTAGTATGAGCTTTCTCAGCAAAAGTTTCTTTGCAGTGCACACTTGGGAGCTACTGAAAATCCCCATAGCTTTTTGTTCACCTTGTGACTGCAATTGTGTTATAATCTAACGGTTTATAATGCTGAAGAAACTAAAATAATTCCAGTTTTCTTATATTTCTTCACCTTTGACTTCAAATCGAATCTCAGTTGAGCCAACTGAGAAAGTTCATCAACATGCAATTGATCGATAATGTTAGCAAGCCAACATGAACGTAAGAAATGGAAAAGTATGACTTTGGTTTTCATTTCTTCATACCTACAACCTGCCATGGTTCCCATGAAGCAATGGTTTTACTGAGGCTTAGTCACTATATAATGTATACCAATACTAGTATTTTCAGTATTACATATAGCTTCGATTTCTTTGATCTTATCCAAAAAGGGCGTGCAAGATAAATCATTATAAGATTGTAAGCCGGCCATGCACTAATCTGAAAACATTGTATTTTAGTGGCTTCGTTGATACCAATACAAACAGTTGGTTACATGATTCTTCACATCACTATTCAACTCATGGACTACCATAGTGGTGCTCTATAGATTATCCAGATTTGTAACTATATCGAGAAACAATTCCAAAATGATCTGCTTGGAAGATGGGACATTTTTTTTCATGAAACGATGTCAGTGCCTATGACATTTCCTTTTGGATTGTTTTGGCCCTTTTTGTTCTACTTAATTGTTTGTTATTAATGTTATTATTATTTTTTTTCAATTGAACGGTTAATGAATAGTAATATGATGTTCCTAATCTTTTATTATCTGAAACACAAGTTCTTTCATCTCTCTAGGTCATCACTACCTTGCTAAATCATATTACGAGTGGTTCTCCACCACTTACTGTTGAAAAGGAAGCAAAACTCCCATCTGGGTTTTTCAACTGCAAGCCTCTTGAAGAAGAAGAGGAATCTGATAAAGCTAGACGAGCAAAAGACAAGAAGTCAAAAAGAACAGTAGCTTTTAAAGATGATTCAAAAGGAAGGGAGGAGCCAGATGAGAGCAAGTTGTTAATCTATAGAAACAACTTAGTGCGTGGTGTGATCGACAAAAACCAGTTTGGTGATTATGGTTTGGTCCATAATGTGCAGGAACTCTATGGTTCGGAAGCTGCAGGAAAATTGCTTTCTGTTTTTAGTCGTTTATATACTGTTTATTTACAGGTTAGTTGTGAAACTGTTATTCTGAAGTATATTTCCTGCTGAGTGCAGGAAAATTGCTTTCTCTTTTTAGTGTTTATATACTGGTTAGTTGTTAAAATTGTTATTCTCAAGTTTATTTCCTTTTGAGCCTTATTTTTTAGTATTGTTTGTAAACTCCCATTTCAGATGCATGGGTTCACTTGTGGAGTTGATGATCTTTTGCTAATACAAAGCAAAGACAAAAAAATGAAGGAACAACTTGAAAGTTGTGAAGAGCTGGGTGAAATAGTATTCCGTGAGTTTATTGGGGCCAGACAGAATGAAAGTAAAGGTATTGGTATATGAAGCTATTTTTTTGACAAAGTTTGTTCACATAAACATAGTTACAGAAAATTTTGATATTTTGAAAAAATGGCTAGAATTTTTATGTTTTTGTTTTACTTTGGGAAGCTTTTTTTACTTAGAATAGCGCATCACATCTTGCAGATCTAGTGACATTGCAATCGGATATTGAAGAATTTTTACGCAATAATGGAGAATCTGTGTCGGAAATGTTGGACAGGAAAATGACGAGTGAACTTAATAAAAAAATCTCCAAATCTGATGTCTTCAAACAATTGTTTCAGAAAGGGTTGTCAAAATCATCTGTTCAGAACTCTATGTATCTTATGACGAGCTCTGGGGCTAAAGGTGGTGTGGTAAGTTTTTGCCATTTGCATCCTAGTTTTTTCTTACCAGTGTTGTGCAGCATGACTTTTTTATTTGCTAAGGAGCTATATAAGATGTGTTTCCCCTCAAATGTATATATAGTATTTTTACAAATACGAAAACATTAAACGCAGAGGTTTTTAACAAGAAAAAAGAAAAAAACAGGAGAAACACATTCCTATAATAGGTTATGTATGAGGTCTGATCATATGCAATACCATTGGGCTTAACTTTTTCTGTGATAAGAAGAGCCATGGCCTTATCAACATGCCCATCTCTCAAAAACCCTGTGACACAGTTGTATAACTCAAAAGAAACCTCCCTTCCTAGAATTGGGCCATTTGGGTGGTCAGTAATTGTATGAGTTTGGTTGATAACACTTTCTGTCTTGGAGCCAAGTTCGTTCCGCGTTAAAATATCCTATGGTATTTTACCCTTAGTTTTGATATGCTCGCCAAGACTTATTTATCTTCTTTGACTCTTTAAGTAGTTTTAAAGCGAGGATCTCTTATTTATAGGCAAATCTCCAACAAATTGCTGCATACTTGGGTCAGCAAGAACTAGAAGGTAAACGAGTCCCTCAAATGGTTTCTGGAAAGACCTTACCATGCTTCCCTCCATGGGATTGGTCACCTCGAGCTGGAGGTTTTATTATTGATCGCTTTCTTACTGGTCTACATCCTCAGGAGTATTATTTTCACTGCATGGCTGGCCGTGAAGGGTAATTTTCTTTCTCAACCTTTTCTAAGTTGTTTTTATTTGGCAAATAAAATTGCATTTCTCATAAAAGATGCAACCTTTCTGTAATTTCAAAGTTCTAGAAAAAAAACATGGTTTCATCATAGGATCAGTACCGCTTATAACATGAGCCTGGTTTGCACACTTTACTGACTTTAGTGGTGTGCATCTTTAACTTGTATAGAATGAGATTGCTTCGTAAACAAGAAATGTTGGTGCCTTGATTTTTTGTTTTATTTTTGGTAATGACCAGAAGTTGTTGATCTTCTTTTCTTTTGCTTGGGAATTATGGAAAATACTTGCATCAATACCGGTATTGACGCGTGCGTGCATACTCTCATTTATTTACATATTTTTACTAATGTAAATCATAATCTTAGCCGTTCAAAAGTTTAATTATCTAATCAAGATCACATATGCAAAAAATCAATTTGGAAAACGATCGTTTACTCAACTAAATGTTTCACTCAAATGGACAGTTATGGTGAAAGTTAGCAGCCTCATGAACTGCCGTCTATTTGATTGATGTATTTGGTTGAGCAAACGATTTTTTTTCAAATTGATTTTTTACAGAGATGATCTTGATTGGTTAATTAAACTTTTGGAACGGTTAAGATTATAATTTATATTGTTTGAAGTATGTAAATAAATGAGAGTATGCATGCACGCGTCAATACCGGTATTGACGCAAGTATTTCCCGGGAATTATTAGGTGTTAAAGTTTGATTGATTTTTCTTATCTAATTACTATCTTATTCTACATAGGCTGGTTGATACAGCTGTCAAAACATCCCGAAGTGGATACTTGCAAAGATGCCTAATAAAGAATCTCGAATGCCTGAAAGTTTCTTATGATCATACTGTCCGTGATGCTGATGGTTCAATTATTCAATTCCGTTATGGGGAGGATGGTATTGATGTTCATTTGACAAGCTTTATTGAAAAGTTTGAAAAACTGGCAAATGTAAGTGCTTGATCCTGGTTTTCTTAATCTGAATCCGAATATTGCCGTCATTTTCAAGTTATTCTTTTGTTTATGTTGTCATTTTTGTCAGAATAAAGAAATGTTTGACATGAGAGTTGGCCGTCAAATTGATAAATTCAATCCCTATATTGATGAGTTGCCTCCCGCTCTCGAAAGAAAAGCAGAGATATCAGTTCCTAATTCGTCTTTGAAGGAGAAAAATGCCAACTTGAAGTTAATGGAGCACAAATATCTCAGCAGTCTTGCGCAACCAGGTGAACCAGTTGGTATTCTTGCTGGTCAGTCCGTAGGAGAACCATCAACACAAATGACGTAATGCTTCTTTCTATTTATGTTCCTTTTCTCTACTATTCAAGTGTGCCCATGAGAAGTACTAGTGTCTATTTTTCTCCAAACTGGTGTGTTCTTTGAAATCAGGAGAGAAGTGTGTATTCTCTTTTGCTGCATTGTCCTTACAGTAGTTGAGGTGGGAGCTGTGTACTGAAGTTAATACAAGAAATTAAAATTGATTTTTTTGAGGGGGGAGGGGAGAGATAAAAAATATAAGACATTAACTACGACATGGGTGGAAGAACTTTTTGATCAAGTTAAATCTTTTTTTTGGTGCAACTTAGTTTCTACATGTTTTAGGGGGTTGCCTGTGTCAGCTTTTGGTCTTATGTCTATGCATCACCTTTTTGTTTGTCGGATGTGGATTGCTAAACCCTGGATTTAGGTGTGTATTAATAATTTTATGCAATGCAAGTAAAAGCAAGTATATATGTATATGACATGTGATAGTTTATGAAAGCAAGTATTATTGATTTGGTATATTCTGCATATCAAGTGCTACAGATCTGTTATCACTTATTCTTTTGTTTTTGTGCTGCAAAACGAAAATCATCATTTTGTTGTCTTTATTAGTTTACTTGTATCTCATTTTTCAGTCTGAATACCTTCCATAATGCTGGACGAAGTGAAATGAATGTGACTCTTGGAATTCCACGGCTCCAAGAGGTCTTGATGACTGCTTCAAATGATATCAAGACTCCAGTCATGACATGTCCGTTGATAAAGGAGAAAGCGTGAGTCCTTTTAATTTTTTGTTGTGCACTACATCCAGTTCTCTTTTTACAACATTGAAGGTTTGTGAGTTTTAGATTTAACTGTTGGATATTGTGGAATTATCCCCAATGCTTTTTTTAGCCCATTGCAGTATATTCTGTACTGTTCTACTGTTCTGTATCTTGAAGTGATATTGGCAATCTATTTGCTATATGCAGGGACTATGCTAGAAGTTTAGCTGATAGATTGAAGAGGATCACTGTGGCAGACATAATAGAGAGCATGAAAGTGAATATTACACCGTTTACACATCAGGACCGTCAGACTTGCCGTATTTATGAGCTTGAGATGACACTTTTTATACCAGAACATCTTTCAAAATTTTCAGAAGATTGGGAGGAGATCCTAGAGGTTAAATTTGTCAGGGCTTTGGAGGATGCCATACAGAATCATCTGGTTTTGCTTTCTAAAATTAGTGGTATAAAAGACATAAAGGCTGATTCACTGCCTAAGGCGTCAAAGGAGACAGATGAAGATGTTTCTTGTAATATTTCGCAGCATGGGGGAGAAGATGATGATGATGGCGATGGAGATGACAGTGGTGAAGGTGCTGAGGATTTTGGGTTGGATGCACAAAAACGAAACCGCCAGGGTACAGATGAGATGGAGTATGAAGATGACTGTGAAGATGAAGTGAGTGAAGATCATCATTCTGATAGATATGAAAGCAAAATTGATGAGGGGGAAAGTGATGTTGAAATCGACAAGGATGGTGTGACGGGGCTCTCAGATGCTAATGGTGAAATGCATGAATGTCCCTCGACTGGAGATGCATCTAAGCCACATTCTAAGGAAAAAAAGACCAAATCAAGGGAGAAAATAAAAAAGAGGACCCGAGCAAAGCTAGTAAGAAAGGAGTATGACAGGGCAACTTTTGTGTCAGCGAAGGGTTTCCACTTTGAGATCCATTTTAAATTCACCAATGAACCTCATATTCTTTTGGATCAGGTATCTACCCTTTCTCATAATTACTTCCTTTCAGTTCGTTTTCTAACAAGCTTCCCCACATTAACACCACCCTAAACCCTTCATTCAAAAAGAAGAAAAACACCACCAAGGCCCACTGAATGGCATTTAATCAGCATGAAAACATACCAACAACTTAAATGTTGTGCAAGTCTCCAGCATGAATCAAAATGATAACACCACATAAAGGAACATCAAAATTGTAGTCAATTCATGTGTAGTTCTGCCACGTCTGTCCTTTGGTAACCTATCCTCTTGTTGATATTTATCCTGTTTGCAATATTGTCTGCAGATTGCTCGGAAGACAGCCCGAAATGTATATGTCAAAAGCTCTGGCAATATTTTGGATTGTAAAGATATTGATGTTTATGGTAATGAAGATCAAGTTTTCTGCTCCTGGAATGATCCCAGAAATAAATTACCAGGTGAGAAGAATCCCACAGAAGAAGAAAAGAAGATGCGAGCATTGCAGACAGCAGGTGTGGATTTTGCTACACTATGGAAACTGCAAGATCATCTTGATGTCAACTATATATATTCCAACAACATTCATGCTATGCGGAACACCTATGGAGTGGAAGCTGCCAGAGAAACTATCATCAAAGAAATAAGTAACGTTTTCAAGGTTTATGGGATATCTGTCAATATCAGACACCTTTCACTCATAGCTGATTACATGACTCATACTGGTGGTTATCGTCCAGTGAACAGATTTGGAGGTATAGCAGAGTCTATATCTCCATTCACGAAAATGTCATTTGAGACGGCTTCCAAGTTCATTCGTGAGGCAGCATATCATGGGGAGACTGATGACCTGGAAACCCCATCTGCTAGGGTCTGTCTTGGGCTGCCTGTGAAAGTCGGTACGGGTTCTTTTGATTTGATGCAAAAGATGGATGTTTTGATGTAATTTTGTATGCAATCGATGGATGTTTTTTGTATGCAAATGATGGATGTTTTAGAGCCAACCCTCTTGTTTGTATTTTTGCAATTTGTCAATACCAGTTTCAATTTATGTGATCTTATGCATAGAAGCAAAATACCAAGTTTGCTCCAGAACAAGTCCGTTTTAACTCTTTTTCTGGGTTTGATTTGCTCCTCTCCCGCCACTGCAAAATAAAAAAGACATTAGCGTTGATAGATTTGTTCAAAAAACCGATCCCATAACCCACATTAGAAAAGCCCGATCGTTCTCCTTTAGCTATCGTCTTCTGCTCAGAATCATTCTCCCATGCACGTTGTCTTCTGTGTCCTGTGATCGTGCCCTCTGACGGTTCCGATTCTTGTTCTTTTCATAAACCTTATACCCTATGGCCTCGTTTTATCAAAGTATTTCATTCTCCTATAAAGGATATATCATGAATCGATCCATTGTTTTGCGTGCACAGGGTAAATAAGATCAAATGACTCACGTGCAAGTAGCACCCTCACTACACATTTAAGCTATCATACTACCATAATAGGCCAACTGAGCGACGAAGGCGCCTCAATTTGCTTTGTAGGACGTGACTTCTTGCTCTTGCTTGCAAAGTGACTTCTTGCTCTTGCTTGCAAGCGGATGCCCAATCTTCCTCTTATAAGTCACCGGACCAACAAGCGGAACATCAATCAAGTCTCCAAAATGTGGAGGATTCTCATATTCTAGCCCAACAACCTATGCTGAAGAAGACTTGGATTTAAAGCCCACCCCAGCTTCGTCTTCAAGCCTTGACTCCTCGGCTAGCCCAAAAGCATGAGGCCCAATCAACACCGAACCAAACCGGTTTGCAGTGGTCAACCTTAATTTGAAATTAGGGTTTCTCGCAGAAGAAACTAGGGAAGATTTAGCAGCTCTCACTACCGCCTCCATGTTGCTCAACTTCCCCGATGCAGTCCTCCCAAGCTCTGCAACCTCTATCCTAGGCAGAGTAACCTTCATCACCTCTGGCATCCCACCGTCTTTGTCAGAATGAGGGATACTCGGATCCGACATGTCTGATACCACCTAAGGCAAGGCCACCATCTAGCGATCTCTAAACCCTTATCACAAGCTCCACCACCATGCCTAAAGAAGCCACATGCCCCAAATATGCCATGACTTTCTCAAAGCTAAGTTCTAACTCACTACCAGAAAAAACACTTTAGCCGATGAATAAAATTCGTCAGCCTGTTAGATTTTTTCTTCTGCTAAGTAATTGTCGACGAAACTTCGTCGGCTAAAGTGTCGTTGGCTAAAAGTCGTCGGCCATACTTTAACGGAAAAAATAGTGACAGTCGTCAGCTAAAGTTCAGAATTTAGCCGACGACAAATCTCCTCGTCGGCTTAAAGTTTGGACTTTTGTCGATGACTTTTTACTTTTGTCGACGAAATTTCGTCGGATAAAAATTCACCCACTGGTCAAAATGGTTGACCGAACCGGACTTTAACCGACAAAAGTCTTTATATATCGTCGGCTAAAGCATGAAAACTCGTCGGCTAAAGTAAACATGTTGTCGACTAAAGTTCATTTTAGACGACGAGAAGTGCCATTTTCGTGGACTAAAGTTGATGATTTCAGAAAAAAAAACTGCAGATTTTAGATTTCTATTCCCAAGACTTGTCAATTCCACAACTTTATTTTCACAATAGCCAACAACACCCAAAATGAAAACAAAACACATTTTCATGAACAAACACAATTGATAAAACTTAAGCGTACATTTTAAACTTAACACCTAAACTAAGTTTAGTGTTCAAACTAAACCTAAGTGATGGCCTGGGGAGGTTGTAACACCCTATACCTAAAAGTTATATTTTTTACAGGGGTTTATGAGTTACCGAGAGCTTTTAACGGTGACGGTAATTTAACAAGTTATCTCTCGAGTTTATTTTCGAGTTTTACTCGAATCAAGGAAAAATAGATTTAAAGACGGAAGTCGTAGTGTGTTGAGAGTAGCTCACTAGTATGTCTGGATTATTTTTCGGAGCTTCCGTCAATTTTCTACGAATTTCTGAAGTTTCTGGTAACTATTAATTACCATTTCAGTAAATGATTTCTACCATTCTACCATTTACTTTTTACCATATTTAAATCTAGACCGTCAGATCTATTAAAGTTTTAATCTTGGCCGTCGATTTCAGTATAAATAGTTGCGAGAGGGTTGACTCGGGTCAGACCCTCCCCTTACTACCTCTCTCACTTCTCTGCTTCCCTCTCGCTTCATTCGATCGCCGAACGACGGAGAGCCGCCGTCCAGCCACCTCACGTTGGCACAGCACCTCCAAAATATTTCTCTCACTCTCTTCTAGAAAACCCATCCCTCAAATTCCACAGGTAACCTAATCCAAGAGAGATCGACCCAAGGGAAGATCCACCATGTTAGACGGTCTTAGGCGAAAAACGACAGATACGTTAGCAAGGAGAGGTAGGGTTTCTTTTCTCCTTCCATTTCATGTTGGGAATTCTATGAATCGAACCCTAATCCTAAAATCCCCAAATCTCCTGTTTTCTAGCTTAGAGCCCTTGCTTCGACTACTTGGGTTTTTGTTTTGGCATCTCAAACGTTTTCTGGAGCTTTAACAGGGTTGTACAACCCTAGCTATCCCGAGACAAGCTTGCTTTGAGGCTGAGAGCGCTATTGTGATGACTCTAGGTGGAAGAAGAGGCTAGGCGAGCTTGGTGGGAGAGGACCGAAGTAAATTGGCGAGGCTTTGGTGTAATTGGTGATCGAGGCAGCGTCTAGGATGTTGGCTAGAGGTTCTGTTTGTGAGCTAAGTTCAGTGTATTTGCCCCTGTGTGGGTTTGTGTAGAATTTTGATGTATTTTGATGCTTGCTTGTCGAGAACTGGGTACTTAAAGCAAACAGGGAGTCTATGGCAATTTTTTGGCAAGTTTGCTGGAATCCGGCATAATATTCCTATAACTTGTCGGAATTCTGGCGGAAGCTAGAGAGGTAGAAATTGATTCCCCTGATAAGCTTAAAGTTGTAAAGTTTTCGTTAAATCGTAAATCAGGTTAATTACAGAAAACTCACCGTAAATTAGAAGTTTCCATTTTGGGAAACTTTCACTTTTAGGAAAGTTTCCATTTTTGGAAAGCTGACCGGTAAAAAGAAAAGTCAATCTTAGTTATCCGGTTAAAATAAACCAACGAGATCTTTAAATGAGAATCTGGTCAACTCAGGAATCTTGGTCAAAAAATAAGCTAGGATTTCCTAGTCAAACTAGGAAAAGTACAAGTAAACGGTATTAAAGACTGATATGTTGTTAATTTTACAGTTTATGGTTGAACATGAAACAGATTCGATCATATGGATGTTTCAAGGTAGCGCTCGAGGAGTATTCTGAGTAGTAAGGAGGTCGCATTAAGTATTGTGAGTGGATCTTTTGATTTTAAGAAGTGCATGCTCAAATATTTTTGAAATATATATATATAACATGATTTTATTGATTTAATGAGCTGGTGGTGCCAAGAAGGCGGGTTGCTCCCCTCCCGTAAGCTCATTCTTTATGTCGGCTGGAATTTATGTTATGTTAATTACATTTGGAATTGATTTATTATGACCATAGTTTTGAGGACGGTCGGGGACCATACCTTATGCATGAGATGCATACTTTATTTACGGGGAATGATGGTCAGAGATTCTCATCCTGGGTCTCTGACTATTGCTTCCTCACCATCTGAGTCAACACCACTTTAGCCCCTTTCACTCACTCTCGTCTAATTGACAAGAAAAAAAACATATTTGTAAACATATATAAAAACAAGTTAGAGAAAATACATATATAAGCAAATATGTTAAGTTATAAGGGTATAAGATTTACAATATCTTCGGTGGATTAAGGATACACTCTCGTATGTATACACGTACGGGTTGACTTCATTTTGTTGTGTCGCCTCCTCCATCCAACCCTAAACGGTCTAGACCCGACATAATGATTACTTTTGTGGTGCCCCCGATTCGCCGCGTTTGTTCCACAAATGACTTTGTTGGATTAACATATATTAAAAACATATTAGTGAAATAATTTTGCCAAATAGGATACAATTAATAAACTAATTTTACCTCATATTCGAGGTTGTTGAAGGGGACTAGAAGACACCGCCACTCGTACTCCTATACGTAAACTTGCTAGGGGTATCCGAATGGTTGTTGCCATGCGTCTTTCAGTGCTTATGGAGCTCATTTTTCCACTCCTTATCCCTATATATGCAACACAAATGTTAGAAAGTGACAGTATATGATCAACAAAATATAACTCAATATATAAATTATAACTCCCACCACATTTTTCCTTGAGTGTCATTTGCCCACGTGGATTTTAGATGTTCTAGAACAACAAACCACACATGCATTATATATATATATATATATAGTGACAGTGTTAGGACCCACCCTAGGTTAACCCCTTTGACCCGAAGTAAACCCTACATGGACAATCTCAAAGGAAATTTTTACCGAAAACCTCCCTTGAAATGGATAACCCTACATGCAATCCGACTAAACACTTCCACAACAATAAAATTCAACTAAACTGTATTGAGGTAAACAGAGCATTCTACGTAGAAGCAAAACATAAATAGACTATAACGACAGCAGAATGATTTGATTATGCCTCATCTTCAGTGCGCATGACCTCGTCTCTGCAACCCTGCAACATTGGACATTTAAAAACGAAGGACCTAGAGAAAAATATTTAAAAACATGACGTTAGAGAAAAATAAATTCTGGCGAGAGAAAATATCTTAATTTAATGTTCTCCCTCTTATTGTTCCGAGAAATCATTTATGCATGACTCCTTGGGAAATAATCCCAAATCATCCTTTCGAAAAACAAAACATCACTTACCAATCTCATTGGCTTAACACTCAGTATTAAAAATAGAGGAAGAAGTTTCACCATGACGGAGAGTCTCCCAGACTAGGGTCGGAAACTTTAAGGCTACTAAGTAATATGACGACCCTTTATGGCAGAGAGATTCCACCATGACATTGAGTCTCTTAGGCTAGTGTCGGAACCCTCTAGGGCTACTGTTGCCTCGCTCCACTTTCAAAGTGAGGGGGGCCGTATGGCTAGCTAGCATCTTTATATATATGACAACCTTTCATGGTGATGAAAACAAACAATTACGAAAAGTCATTATTATATGACTCATCCCCGTAAATTAAAACAAACATCTCGTACATAAGGCACGGTTCCCCGACCGTCCTCAAAACTATGGCTATAAAACAATGCATTCCAAATTTAATCAATATAACAATGATTTCAGCTGACATAACATAGGGGCTTACGGAATGGGAGCAACCCACCTTCCTGGCCCCACCGGTTCATTAAATTAATAAAAAAAATCATGTTTAGCATAAAAAACACGACATGCATTAATTCAAAACAAAGGTCCACTCACAGGCTTAGGCCTTAGCCTGACGAAATCTAGATCGCTTCTCAACCGATAATTCTTCATCTCTTGTTCAATGAATAATAGTAAAACTTAATTGCCAAATAGATAATTATTTAAAATTGGCAATAACGTTACCCTCCACCAAAACTCTCAAACTTAATCAACACAAATCCCTGGCCTTCAACAAAAGCTTAGTAGTCCTTAAAATATTTCTTCAACTTTAACCGGCAATAATCGATGGTCAGAATAATATTTAATTATCCGACGATAATATTAAATTTGAAAAATTCAAAAACCTAACCAAAATTCCTTCAAAAATTACCAAATTTAAACCATAGAGTCCTCTCATTTTATACTATTTAATGGACATGAAAAATTGTCCAAAAAGTGGCAGCACAGCCGCCTGTGACCTCCGATTTCCACCAAATTTTATCAGTAGCTTTGCCTCATCATTTTGAACAACTTTCTAGTTCAACTCGAAGTCCAATTCAGCCTCTAACTAGGCCAATCGAACAAAAATGTAAAAACCCAAAATTTGTTTTTAAACTTCAAATCTTCGATTCTCCCTCCACACCCCAAATCAATTCACCAAACTTTAGGGGTGAGTAGTACTTCTAAATCTCATTCTAACTATATATAGAACTCACAAATTGGTGGCCTGAGGAGGGAGAAATCCGATCTAGATCTCCTACTGTACACTCGGTAATAGGGGTGGCCATACGAAACCGAAAACCGAAAAAATCCAAACCGAAAACCGAATCGAAACCGAAAAAAACCGAACCGGAAGAAAACCGAACCGAAAAACAAAAACCGGACAGGGTATGTATGGTCCGGTTTGTGGTTTGGGGTCCGTAGAAACCGGACCGGACCGGAAACCCAGAAAAAAAAAAATAAAAAAAAAAATAAATAAACACATAAATTGAAAGGACTTTAATTATGTAGTAGGAAGGAAAAAGACTTTAATTATGGAAGAAAAATTATCAAAAATCTCGTAATATAAGATGTGTTAGGAATGGTGAAATACGACTATGGTTAAAAAATCACTTAATTCGGGTAACGTCTCGGTGTCGATAGTAGCGGTCAACCCTATTTACCGTTTTAATTCCCTATGGGGAGCCATATCGTCGGAAGGTAAATGTCCCAAAATTTTTATATGGACGGTTGGGTCTCATCTACGTGAGTGTTTTTTGTGTAGAAGGTTTGACAAAAATACGTAATATAGAGGTAGATATGAGCGTTTCCGTGTGATAACTAACGACGTATCAGGGTTGACTGTTTCGATCGATCCCTTAACTTTGTCGGATCTAGTTAATTTTTTTACCACAGACATATTTCATCATAATAATCATATCTGACGGTCGAATTTTAATTTTTGACTTTTAGTCATCGGAATCACAATATGCATACTAATGTTGTATAACTTGTTTATTAGGTATTAAGCAAATGCACAATTTTATGAACCAACTCTACATAGAAGCAAAATTATCAAAAAACTCGTGAAATAAGATGTGTTCGGAATGATGAAATACAGCTCTGGTTAAAAAATCACGTAATTCGGGTAACGTCTCGGTGCCAATTGGGCGGTTGCGTCTCATCTACGTGAGTGTTTTTCATGTAGAAGTTTTGACAAAAATACGTAATATAGAGGTAGAGATGAGTGTTTCCGTGTGATAAGTGACGATGGATCAGGGTTGACCGTTTCGATCGATCCCTTAACTTTGTCGGATCCAGTTGAATTTTTTTCCACAGACATATTTCGTCATAATGATCATATCTGACGGTCGAATTTTAATTTTTGACTTTTAGTCATCGGAATCACAATATGCATAATGTTGTATAACTTGTTTATTAGGTTTTAAGCAAATGCACAACTTTATGAACCAACTCTACATAGAAGCAAAATTATCAAAAAACTCGTGAAATAAAATGTGTTCGGAATGATGAAATACAGCTCTGGTTTAAAAATCACGTAATTCGGGTAACGTCTCGGTGCCGATTGTAGCGGTCAACCCTATTTACCTTTATTATTCCCTATGGGGAGCCCTATCGATAAAAGGTAAATGCCCCAAAATTTTTATATGGGCGGTTGCGTCTCATCTACGTGAGAGTTTTTCGTGTAGAAGGTTTGACAAAAATACGTAATATAGAGGTAGATATGAGTGTTTCCGTGTGATAAGTGATGATTAATCAGGGTTGACCGTTTCGATAGATCCCTTAACTTTGTCGGATCCAGTTGAATTTTTTTCCACAGACATATTTCGTTATAATAATCATATCTGACGGTCGAATTTTAATTTTTGAATTTTAGTCATCGGAATCACAATATGCATACTAATGTTGTATAACTTGTTTATTAGGTTTTAAGCAAATGCACAACATTATGAACCAACTCTACATAGAAGCAAAATTATCAAAAAACTCGTGAAATAAGATGTGTTTGGAATGATGAAATACAGCTCTGGTTAAAAAATCATGTAATTCGAATAAAGTCTCGGAGCCGATTGTAGCGGTCAACCCTATTTACCTTTATTATTCCCTATCGAGAGCCCTATCGTTGGAAGGTAAATGTCCCAAAATTTTTATATGGGCGGTTGCGTCTCATCTACGTGAGTGTTTTTCGTGTAGAAGGTTTGACAAAAATACGTAATATAGAGGTAGATATGAGTGTTTCCGTGTGATAAGTGACGATGGATCAGGGTTGACCGTTTTGATCGAGCCCTTAACTTTTTCGGATCCAGTTGAATTTTTTCCACAGACATCTTTCGTCATAATGTTCATATCTGACGGTCGAATTTTAATTTTTGACTTTTAGTCATCGGAATCACAATATGCATACTAATGTTGTATAACTTGTTTATTAGGTTTTAAGCAAATGCAAAACTTTATGAACCAACTCTACATAGAAGCAAAATTATCAAAAAACTCGTGAAATAAGATGTGTTCAGAATGATGAAATGCAGCTCTGGTTAAAAAATCACGTCATTCGGGTAACGTCTCGGTACCGATTGTAGCGGTCAACCCTATTTACCTTTATTATTCCCTTTGGGGAGCCCTATCGTTGGAAGGTAAATGTCCTAAAATATTTATATGGGCGGTTGCGTCTCATCTACATGAGTGTTTTTCGTGTAGAAGTTTGATAAAAATACATAATATAGAGGTAGATATGAGTGTTTCCGTGTGATAAGTGACGATGGATCAGGGTTGACCGTTTCGATCGAGCCCTTAACTTTGTCGGATTCAGTTGAATTTTTTTCCACAGACATGTTTCGTCATAATGATCATATCTTACGGTCGAATTTTAATTTTTGACTTTTAGTCATCAGAATTACAATATGCATAATGTTGTATAACTTGTTTATTAGGTTTTAAGCAAATGCACAACTTTATGAACCAACTCTACATAGAAGCAAAATTATCAAAAAACTCGTGAAATAAGATGTGTTCGAAATGATGAAATGCAGCTCTGGTTAAAAAATCACGTAATTCGGGTAACGTCTCGGTGCCGATTGTAGCAGTCACCCTATTTACCTTTATTATTCCTTTTGGGGAGCCCTATCGTTGGAAGGTAAATGTCCCAAAATTTTTATATGGGCGGTTGCATCTCATCTATGTGAGTGTTTTTCGTGTAGAAGGTTTGACAAAAATACGTAATATAGAGATAGATATGAGTGTTTCCGTGTGATAAGTGACGATGGATCAGGGTTGACCGTTTCGATCGAGCCTTTAAGTTTGTCGGATCCAGTTGAATTTTTTTCCACAGACATCTTTCGTCATAATGATCATATCTGACTGTCAAATTTTAATTTTTGACTTTTAGTCATCGGAATCACAATATGCATACTAATGTTGTATAACTTGTTTATTAGGTTGTAAATAAATATGCAACTTTGTGAACTATAACCATTTTCACTATAATGATAATAAGAAGAAAAATTATCAATTTGAAAAAAAAACCGGACCGAACCGTAGGTGTGGTTTGGTTTGCGGTTTGGCCTCTTGAATAGTAAAAAACCGAACCGAACCGGACCGAAGTATAACATTGGTTTGGTTCATAGTTTGGGGTATAAACCGAACCGAAGTGGACCGGAACCAGCCCTACAAGGAAGAAGGAAGAGAGAGACAGAATAATTAAGAAAGCAAAAGACAGCTTCAGTTGAGGCTGTCACAATTGACATTGGCTCTGCAAACTGTCATCCATGCTGGATTTGACGATTGGGTTGGAAACGATTATTCTGTCAAATTCTTACCGTTGGAGCTTATGTGGCAGAAAAGATACCTCCACTGTAGTTGCTCTTACTGTCTTTGAAATGATGGGAAGTGCCTTGTTGTCTTTTACTGTCATCTCCCATTCAATATGCTCGAGTTCAATTTAGCTGGATAGTGATACTTTATGCAAATGCGCAAATTTATGCACTCAGGGAACCACCGTGGTTAAATTTAGGTAAAATAATCGATATATCCTTGAATTTGGTTCTAACTTGTCAATTTATTACACTATTAACTTATATTTGTCTTAATCTACCTCTTTAACTTGGTAAAAGTTACGGATTTACACTTATTCATTCAATCTGACAGTTTCCATCCAATTTTTAATCATATGCTATGTAATTTTCAATATAACTATAATATTATATTTTTTTTGTTTTAATAATAAAATCAAAGGGATCTTCAAATATACTCATGTATATTTTTTTTATCAAAAATGTATTATTTATTTAATATATTTTTTTCCACAATTTTGTTTACCTAATTAATCATTCATTTAATCTTTTTAAAAGACATATGTGGGACCCCGCACGTTTTAACCGTGGTTAATGACGAGTTACTGAGGTTTAAGTCGCGTTCGGTAACTTCGCGAGTTAATTACCACGTTCTTTTCGAGTTTTTCAAAGTTCTCCGAATACCTGATTTAATGACTCGATGTCATAGTACGTGTCGACACGAGTCTCCCGGTATTTTCGGATTATTTTTCGGAGATTCCGT